>SNQJ01S0190433.1:0-16633 GCA_010110895.2 Picea sitchensis
GGAAGAGAGAAATTCCTCGTCTAATGTGTGAAATGAAAAAGTATATACCTCCTACATTTTTCAATGCACAAAAAACTACCTCATACACAAAGTTGTGGAGATTGAAATTTGTGGACCTGTTCACACAAGGTCAATGTGGATGGTGGAGAGGCACTTGAAATCATTGAAGGCATTGGTTAGACAAACAACACGTCTTGAGGGTTCTATGGTGGAGGGATATATGGTATATCAATCCATGGTATATATTAGTCTGTATCTTCCTCAATTAGCAACGCCAAATATGCATGTAGTGGATCTCATTTGGGATGTGAACTCCATAAAAAAAATTGAAGATCAGGAGCATCTATTGGGGAAAGGTAGAATTAAAAAACTGAGAGGTAATATATTAATAATTGTGAAAATATATATTATTAATACATATAAAGTTTCATTTTTGTGTATATATTTATAATTACCTACATATTGTATGTTATAACTAATATTTAATATTGGTGAATTATGTTTTTTTGACTTAGTTGCTCTAGAGTGGGATGCGTTGCATTTATACATTGCAAACAATCTTGACTGGATGAATGTATCGATTGAAAGATGTAAATAACATAATGGAGGTAGGTTATCATGGCAACAACTGTCTGAATTCATTAGAGAAGCTCATCGTAACGGAGATGCCAATGTTACGCAGAGGGAAATTGATCTAGCATATGGTTCGAAAGATGGACTTGTAAGCAATTTCATCCATTTTATTCATTTATTTTATATTATACTATTGTGACTACATGTGTACTATATTTTTCAGATACTTTCGAAGTTATATAAATATATGTTAATTTATTAATTTACAATGCATCTTTTACATATCTGACATATTGTAGTTGAAACACCACAAGGCTATGTGGTGCAATGGTCGTAAATTTCACATCAAATAATTGGATGAAACAAGGAAAAATTCTGATAGTGGTATAACTGCAGTATTCCAAGTTACTAATGTTTCCTCTAGAAGTGATAGACATCCCCGAGAATCTAAAAATAGATACTATGGGTATTTAAACGATATACTTGAGTGTGAATTTAATTCCTTCAAATTAGTACTGTTCGATGTCAAATGGTATAGGTTATGAATGCATGAACGTGATGAGGAAAGAACTATTATTCAACATGCCAACAGATTTCCAATGATTAAAACAATGATGTTTGAAAGAGGACATGATCACTATGTTTTTCCAAGCCAATGTGAACAGGTCTTTTACTCAAATGTTCCAGGTGAAATGGATTAGTCATTTGTTGTTAGATATGATCCAAGAGGAAGGCTAATTAAGTATACTCATTTACAGGAAGAAGATGATTCGACAGATTATCAGACAGAGCCAGAAGATCACAGAGGGTTGACAGAAGAAGAAGACGAAGAAGATCTTGATCTAGGTGTAAGAGACAATATTGCAATTCCTGATGATGATGTCGATGAAAATATGCTCAAAAATGACATTGATGATTATGATGATATCATCAATCCTTTCAACATCGTTTCAGAACCAGATGATGATACAGATGTCGAGTTCAATGAAGAAGATCAAGATAGAGAATAAGGATGATTACATAGATGTTGTGGTTGGATTAGGTACGTAACTATATAATATTTTAATTTGTATGAATTATTCTCTTAAAACAATTTACTTTTAATGTCATGGGTTAATTACATGTTTTTAAGTTTTATGCGATGTTTTTATTATATCCTAGGTTACATGTTGTTTAATTATTATTTGAAACCTGAAAATAGTTGTCAATATAGTAAAATATGTGGTAGACTAAAAATATTAGAAACACATAATTTCATGTACCTTCATTAATTTTTGTTTTTGTAGTTTCTATGCATGAATCTTAAGAGGACGCTGCTTTCGATTATTTTATATTTTATAGATTGGGTTTTGGGGATCAATTGAGAGTGATGTGAGGGGGAGGGGAGGGGCCATGTGAGCTTCCACCTTCGCGTGGTTGGCATTGTTAAGTAGAGGATAAATTATTCTTGAAACCAAGAGAATCTCTTTCATTTTTATACCATCATGATTGTATAAGATTTCATCAATATTGTTACCTATTTGAATCTTCTTAGAATTACCATAAACCCTATTTTTCATATGTTCTAGTAGATATGTTAATGATTCCAAGTTTCATATTTGTATTTGACTGAAGGTCCAACTAGCTTTCAAAGTATCAAATTGATATTTCAAGTTGATAAACCAAATATGAAATAAATCCAAGCATCATTTGATAACATCACAAGAGAGACAAATGTAAATAATCTTGCGACGAATTTGCTATACTATTGAAGAAAAAAGTTCGTTGGTAATTTTATGCCATTAGTATGTAATATTGTATAAAAATAATGGATCTTGGGGACTACACCATGGTCAAGGAACGAGGAATGATGAACGAGGAACAAAAATTGCATGAGGACTAGATACTGACAACAGGGACCTACGAATGGGGCCAACGTTGAAATTTTTTCAAACAATTTCTGTATGCACTAAAATTTTTCATGGATAGACTATTGGCATGACTTAACGATATGGGAGGTTTTATGAACTCAAATTTGAATGACACACCCACTTTCATCCATCATATGGTGTCTCAATACCTCAATACACATGATGCCAAACAATGAAATGTAACAATTTTACTATTGAATGATAGTGTTATGTCACCCATGGTTGGAAAGAACTTAAGGTTCTTAGGTCCTATTTGAATATTCTTAGAATTGATATCCGTTACATATTCCTTGAAAAAAGACAAAAGACTTATGTAGCAGAAGGAGTCATATATACATTTTCTCTTCTAGGATAGTAAGGAAGGAGTCATATACAAATTTTCCATTTGCAATCATAAGATAATCCACCAAGACATTTTGTTTGGATGAGGTAGTTTCAATAACCATCACATAAAAGGTTAGTGAAAAAGGGAATCCTCGACGACTAGAGTGGAAAGTAGTCTCGTGTGATAAATTGATCATCAACCATCTCTTTGTTTTTTTGTTTTGAGGGCCTTAATATGCTTCACAAATTCCTTGGATGTCAAATCTTTGAAAAATATCATAGTATGATTATCACATGTCTTAACCCAATGGAACCCAACTTTTATTTCCTCCCCCCTTACTTTATATGTCTCATAAACCTTTAGTATTTGTCATTGTTTGGTTAGTTGTTATTCACTAAGGGGATAAGCCGATGCATTCTTAAAATTTCCTCGAGCTCTTCCAATATTGCCTTGTATTTTATTCTTCTAAATGTCGTCAACCATCTACCATAACATCTAAGAAAGGAAACAATTTTTCTAATGGAATATTCCCACCAAATTAGAATTCAACCTTTGTCCCCTCGGGGCCTTGGACTTAGCTTCCATATTTTGGGTTGGATAATTTCCCCCACTCCCCTATTGAACAATGGGTTAGATTCCATATTTTGGGTTGGATAATTTCCCCCACTCCCCTATTGAATAATGGGTTAGATTCCATATTTATAGGACCATGCAAATAATTCTTTCTATTCTTAAATATGTTAATTGCTTGGCTAGCAATTCTATCCTCCACTCAGTTCCCATTATGATGTGTTGAGGTTCATTCTTCATTTCTAAATTAATTTTTTGAGTAGGTATATGTTCCTTGTATTTAAGAACAACTTAGTTAGTATGGTCATGGGATACCTTCATTGAATTTTACATTTACCAGTGGTAACATTGGTCAAGTGTAATGGGTAATTTTCCTTCTCATCATTCACTTGAGTGGATTCTTCCCTTTGGGTTTAGATATTAGTTTTGATTCTATATTATAGCAACAAAAACTTATTTTTTTTTCCAATAGAAAAATGACTCAAAATTATATAAGGTATAATTTCTTTTACATAGCGGTATTGATTCAAAACAATACAAATGAAATCCTGATAGAGATTTGAGAGTCCAAGGTTTGTCGCACAAATTATTTAAAGGAAAAATGAGAGCCTGATAGAGATTTGATGCAGTAATGGCTCCCGACACATCTCCACCGGCCCACACAAGAGTGCCATCAGAATTACAAGAACATCATCGACAAACATTAAGTCGACGATCTTCAGAAATGTTGTTACCTTAATACCTGATAAACTGTGATCATCACTACCTCTGGATAGCATCATGCTGAGGCCTTCCATAATAAATATGAACAAGTAAGGGGATAACGAGCATCCCTAATGAATCCCCCTCTAGCTTTTAAAGTAATACAATGCCTCCCCATTAATAAAAATTTCAAAATTGGCACTGGAAACACAGCTCATAATTCATCTTGTTAGCTTAACCCCAAAACCTACTGAGACTAATATCAACCTTAAGTAATCCCAGTCAATGCTATCATAGGATTTTTTGAGATCTAACTTTAGCACTAGAGATTTAATAACTTTTTTTTAATACTGTGGAGACTCTCATGAGCCATACCAATAGCATCCTGGATTCTTCTACCCTTTAGAAACCCCATCTGTTCTGGAGAAAGAAACTTTGATAGAATCAGCTTGATCTGATTCGCAAGGACTTTTGAGATCACCTTATAAATAAGATTGCATAAAGAGATTGGGTGATATCCTAGTCAATTCAGTATAGTTGGTGGTTTCTTTTGCTTTGAATAAATGATTAAAGTAGGTGACAACCTCATCTTTTATCGCCTCATGATCAATTATGCTATCCCCATTTTCCTTTTGTAACTCCCAAATATGCTTCCAATTTCTATTGTAGCTGGCCGTTTTATGAAAATATTTTGTATTGGAATCTCCACTTTGTATCCAAGTAGCCCTTCTACAGATACACTAGGTTTGTTCCTCTCTGTGTAGATATTTGTTCCTATTTGATTCCCACTGATGAAGATTCCTATCATGCTCCGAGGATAAGGGATTCTCAACTGATTTTAACAAAAGTTTCTTGATATCAATTTCCAAATTCTCCAAAAAATGATTGTTTTGTGCCTTGAATTCAGCTTGCCAGATTTTTGTTTGTCGTTTGATCTCCTTAAGTTTCCAGATTAGTCGTAACTGATTGTTACCCTCCATCATAAAACATGGACCCTTCCAAATTAAATGGACAAGCTTTACAAATTCAACATCCTGCAGCCAAATCAAATTGAACTTGAAAGGAAACACCTCATATAAAGGCATGTTCTCCAGCTGGAAAAGAATGGGAGCATGGTCAGAGATAAATGGGTATTCCACCCATGATATCAAAAGGACAACAGTAGATAATAAACCTTCATAAATTAATCATCTATCAAGTCTCCTAGAAATAACATCATGACTGGATCTACCATTACGCCAAGTTGGGACCAACTTCGATGGCTTGATATCTACTAGATTTAGTGAGGAGAGTAAGTCTCTGTAAAATTCCTCATTTGAACCAGAAAAAAAGAACCCCCCCAGTTTTCATCCAAGGATAAAATGAAATTGAAATCACCAGCAACAATGAGATTTGGAGTTGAGAGAATACCACTTTTTTCTACTTTACTCCAGAATTTCTTTCAGTCTAAACACGACCCATAAATATTTAGAAACGCCAGCTTCTTTTTTGAATAAATACAACTACCTATTAATAAAATACCTTCCGCTGCCAAGAGAGGGATTAGATCAAAAGAGTCAGGGTCCCACATGACTAGAAAACTGCCAGAAGACCCTAGAGAGCTAACCGCAGTCACAGCCTAGGAAGGACGGAGCAGAAGCAAAAGATAATGAGCTTTTTATTCATCTGAGAGAGTCTCTTGTAAAAAAAATGTCTGGCTTGGTGCGGTCCAGCAGTCTGTGAACTGAGGCAGTCTTGAGGGTGCCTCCAATCCCCTGAATGCTCAAGGAGATAAATAACATCATTTTTCCCTTGCCAGGGCCTTCATTTCTCTAAGGGCCCCGGTATTCGGTGAAGAAGGAACAAGAACATCTGCTTGAATACTAGAAGCCACCTGCTTCTTTCGAGAACTTCTAGTCTTGATTGGTGAGAGTTTTGAAACAATGCCACAAGACAAAGCAAAGGATTTATATCCCTTACCTGTGGCTTGCAAGGAGGAAGAGCCAATATCTCCACTATTGACAACAACTTCTTTACCAAGGAAAAAAGGCAGTGGTACAGGGTCACGGGTCTCACTAAGGTTAGGAGCTAAGGAGTCAAGGGCCGTAGAGAGAGATGAGTCATTCTCCTCATCCTCCTTGAAACCTGGCAATATCGGAGAGCCTGAGAGTGACTCATCCAGGGAACGGTTCAATGGAACAGAGAGGTTTTCGGAGGAAGGGAGAAAAAAAGGTGACGAGAGAGGTATAATAGAAGTTTGCCGAGGGACTGTAGACTCAAGTTTAGTAGTAAGTGAACAAAGCAGATTTTTAGTGGAAGGAGGTTGGAGAGAGTTTTAGGAACAAAAAACTTAGATTATCCATCTTCCAATGCTACAATGATCCACTATCAAATGATTTATTTCCTCTATCAATCATCTAGTTATACTACCCTTTCCCTTTGCATTCATATAGTTCATCTTGCCTGCTTCTAGAGGATTCACTAGAAATAACCAACTCCTCATTCACTATTACAACTTATTAAATCAATAATGATTCAATATTCTCCTTTTTTTGAATGCAATTGTGTTGGCTCACTAATCATCGATGACTATTTCTCCTTCTTGGTGGTCACAATTTTGGTTTCTCTAATTATTTTTGTCTCCATCATAATGATTATTCTATAATCACCATCTAATATTATTAAATTGGGTAGAGTGAGATCTTCTATTTCCATATGAAATTGAAATCATTAATAGTCCAATTGATAATGTTGAAGTGATCCTTGGAATCTATTGAATGAATTCAATATGAAATGTTCATTGATCACCTTGTCGAAGCGATTGATGGATTTTGATAGCCATTTGAATATGTAGAATTAATTATTTCCAAGTTTCTCATTGATCACCTTGTTAAAGCCCTAGTTATAGATTTTAGCATCTATCAACTCATTGTTCAATAATGTGTAGGTCAACATGAATTCTAGAGTTTTTTTATTGTAAAATTAAAATATTGTAAACATATATATGTTATATATATGTTACAAATATATAACATATATATGTAATATATATATAACATATATATGTTATATATGTAACATATATATAACATATATATGTTACGAACATAACCCGACTGCGCCATAACACCATTCGCATTGCACATAGTGAAAACAGAACCCGACCAATTCCCTAACCCCATTCGCATTGCATAGTGAACAAAACCCAACCGGCCTAACCCCATTCACATTGCACAGTCGAACATAACTCGACCCCTAACCCCATTCGCCCTAACTCATCCTGTTCGAACTCGGCTAACCCCATTCGCATGCATTGATCCCTGAACTCGGTCGACCCCATTTGACCCATTCACATTCATCTCGATCCACAAAGGTAGACAAAGACGCCAGCAAGACACACGATAAACCCAACAAGGAGCCACAGAGACAAAGAGCGAGAAAGAAGCGAACTAGACCAACAATGACTTCCAATCCGGTAAATTTTCATCACTCTGTCCTTTTCAAAATTTTCATTCTGAAAAGTCTAGGGCACACATGCATCATCATTTGAATGATATATTCTATATATTCGATCTAGGGCACCATGTTTGAATTAGATATTTTTCATATTTGAGTTAGGCATATTCGAATTTGAACTTTTGTTCCTAGGGTTTTCCTGGTCACAATGTTATCAAAGGGATAACATGAAATCTATGTCAACCATCTAAAACACTTCAAGAATCCATCTAAAATACCATAACTGCAAATTGGGTAGTCAAATAGTGTGAAATATACTACAGTCCAAGTGTTTGTCAAAAGTCCACACTTAGGAATTCATATAAAATTTTCTACAACAATGAGTAAATTCATAACAGCCTCTATAAACATTTCAGTGGAAAATTGTTTGATGAAAGGCCAACACAGTAAAACCAAGAAAAAGACCAAAAATAATTGAGTGGGAATTTTACAGTTTTAAATGAACAAAAATCTCTTCATTAGGTTGTTAAATTTCTTGTAGCATCATAACATTAGGTTGGTAAATTGAGAACATTCATTTTATGGATAACTATTTTTGGGCACCCCCAACCCCTCTAGAATTTAGTGAAATAATGATAATTTTGTAACTAATTTTTAGGTCTTCCATGCTCTTAAGACCCCATTGATGGTGAGTTGTTTACCCTCTATTACTTCTTTCCTTTCTTGACACTTAGCCAATGATATATCTGATTTCCTTTCAATAGTAGAAGGCATTTTCTTGTCCATGGCTAGTCCCCCCACCAACCCCCTTGGCTCCATCTCGAATTATTTTAATGATTTTAACAAACATAAGCACTTTAGGGAAATTTTGTTTAGACTTCTTCTTAGGGTCATTTGTGGGTAGAAGGGATTATGACTTACTCTCTTTGACCAAAAAATTATTCATTTGGACATGGACCAACTTAGTATCATTAGAAGCAAATCGAGTATATACAGAGGGTACACTACATTCCCCCAGAACAATCTTATTCTAAATGATCTCCCCCAGCTCCTATAATAACTCTTTTGAGCCAGACCTTCCCTTGACCCTTTTTGATCCAATTAGGGACTCAAACATTGAATGAGGACCATCCCTTGTTAATTCCACATGTTTAGTAGTAGCCTCATAACCAATTGGAATCGAGAAGCCACTAGGAACATTATGAATATGCAAGAACATGTATGAGATATACATACATCTTTTATCTAGAGATGTTGTTGGAGTTAATGTGTCAGGTTGTGTAGAATTATTTCTACATGCCAGTTGATGAGGATCATTCTTCAGACACCCAACTTCATGAAAAAACACACAACAAAAGAAGAGCCTCCAACACTCTAATTTTTGTTGGAATTTCCAATTTCTCCATTTTGTATCCATATCCAATTTTTATAATAGACCTTCTATAAGGTCTAATTCGACCAAAATACTCCCAACCATGCGATCTTCCTTCTCCATACATCAATCCTCCATAGCAACAAATCAACCAATGATATTTCCTATGCCCTCCAATATCTTGCTATTCCAAAGCTCAATGGGTAAACCAGGCAACAATTCCCACTTCTTGAATGAATGTAGGTTCCCTTTGTGGGTCAAGGCCCAACATCCACCTCTTGAGACATAAACATGATGGGCCCGATAACTAGTCATTTTCCAACAAAAGGGTTGCATATGCTTTAGATTGCACGAGAAAACATACCCAACCACATACAAGAAGATGAAAGGATGACAAGTACCCCAACATAGGCTTCTAATGCTCACCCAACCACAGTTTCAAAGAGACACCTTTAACAATCTTGCCTATAAAATCTCCCAACCACTACCATGGTCATCAAACCGTTTGAGTGCTCAACATAAAATGTTCTAATTCTTCTTTGATGTGGCACTTATACTCTTGTTTTCATTGGGTTAGGTTGAATTTGTACAAACTTAAAACAATGTTTAATTGTGAATTTAGGTTAGGACCAACCTAAAAAGAACTTAAATTTGTTTCTATTAATTAAATTTTCTTTCATTTGGATCCCCTCCTACTAGGGATGACCTCATATGACCTGATGAGAATCATTCTTTAGACACCCAACTTCATGAAAAAACACACAACAAAAAAAGAGTCTCCAACACTCTAATGTTTGTTGGAATTTCCAATTTCTCCATTCTGTATCCATATCCAATTTTTATAATAGACCTTATATAAGGTCTAATTCGACCAAAATACGCCTAACCATGTGATCTTC
Source organism: Picea sitchensis (assembly GCA_010110895.2). Taxonomy (NCBI): domain Eukaryota; kingdom Viridiplantae; phylum Streptophyta; class Pinopsida; order Pinales; family Pinaceae; genus Picea; species Picea sitchensis. The sequence continues at coordinate 9,787 of SNQJ01S0190433.1, forward strand.
CTTCTCCATACATCGATCCTCCAAAGCAAGAAATCAACCAATGGTATTTCCTATGCCCTCCAATATCTTGCTATTCCAAAGCTCAATGGGTAAACCAGGAAACAATTCCCATATATTTTGAATGAATGTAGGTTCCCTTTGTAGGTCAAATCCCAACATCCATCTCTTGAGACATAAACCTGATAGGCCCCATAACTAGTTGTTTTCCAACAAAAGGGTTGAATATGCTTTAGATTGCACGAGAAAACATGCCCAACCACATACAAGAAGATGAAAGCATGACAAGTACCCCAACATAGGCTTCTAATGCTCACCCAACCAAAGTTTCAAAGAGACACCTTTAACGATCTTTCCTATAAAATCTCCCAACCACTACCATGGTCATCAAACCTTTTGAGTGCTCAACATAAAATGTTCTAATTCTTCTTTGATGTGGCACTTATACTCTTCTTTTCATTAGGTTAGGTTGAACCTGTAAGAACTTAAAACAATGTTTAATTGTGAATTTAGGTTAGGACCAACCTAAAAATAACTTAAATTTGTTTCTATTAATTAAATTTTCTTTCATTTGGATCCCCTTCTACTAGGGATGACCTCATATGACCTAATGAGAATCATTCTTTAGGCACCCAACTTCATGACAAAACACAGAACAAAAAAATAGTCTCCAACACTCTAATTTTTGTTGGAATTTCCAATTTCTCCATTCTGTATCCATATCCAATTTTTATAATAGACCATATATAAGGTCTAATTTGACCAAAATATGCCCAACCATGCGGTCTTCCTTCTCCATACATTGATCCTCCAAAGCAAAAAATCAACCAATGGTATTTCCTATGGCCTCCAATATCTTGCTATTCCAAAGCTCAATGGGTAAACCAGGCAACAATTCCCACTTCTTGAATGAATGTAGGTTCCCTTTGTGGGTCAAATCCCAACATCCACCTCTTGAGACATAAACCCGATGGGCCCCATAAATAGTCATTTTCCAACAAAAGGGTTGCATATGCTTTAGATTGCACGAGAAAACATACCCAACCACATGCAAGAATATGAAAGGATGAAAAGTACCCCAACATAGGCTTCTAATTCTCACCCAACCACAGTTTCAAAGAGACACCTTTAACAATCTTGCCTATAAAATCTCCCAACCACTGCCATGGTCAACAAACCTTTTGAGTGCTCAACATAAAATGTTCTAATTATTCTTTGATGTGGTACTTATACTCTTTTTTTCATTGTCTTTGGGTGAACCTGTACAAACTTAAAACAATGTTTAATTGTGACTTTAGGTTAGGACCAACCTAAAATTAACTTAAAGTTGTTTCTATTAATTAAATTTTATTTCATTTCGATCCCCTCCTACTAGGGATGACCTCATATGACTTGATGGGAATCATTCTTCAGACACCCAACTTCATGACAAAACACACAACAAAAAAAGAGTCTCCAACACTCTATTTTTTGTTGGAATTTCCAATTTCTCCATTTTGTATCCATATCCAATTTTTATAATAGACCTTATATAAGGTCTAATTCGACCAAAATACACCTAACCATGTGATCTTCCTTCTCCATACATCTATCCTCCAAAGCAACAAATCAACCAATGGTGTTTCCTATGCCCTCCAATATCTTGTTATTCCAAAGCTCAATGGGTAAACCAGGCAACAATTCCCACTTCTTGAATGAATGTAGGTTACCTTAGTGGGTCAAATCGCAACATCCACCTCTTGAGACATAAACCTGATGGGCCCCATAACTAATCATTTTCCAACAAAAGGGTTGAATATGCTTTAGATTGCACGAGAAAACATACCCAGCCGCATACAAGAAGCTAAAAGGATGAAAAGTACCCCAACATAGGCTTCTAATGTTCACCCAACCACAATTTCAAAGAGACACCTTTAACAATCTTTCCTATAAAATCTCCCAACCACTGCCATGGTCATCAAACCTTTTGAGTGCTCAACATAAAATGTTCTAATTATTATTTGATGTGGCACTTATACTCTTTTTTTCATTGGGTTAGGGTGTGTTAGCACTCTGTAATTTGCCCAAGGCTGTGGAGGCAGTCACAGAGGCAACATAAAAACCTCTTCGAGTCAGGGATCTATCCCTCTGAGACTTAGAGAGGGATCTCTCTGTCAAATTTAGATTTGTTTGAAATAGGATATTAGGATAGTTATGCAGAACATGGTTTGTTTTTATTTGAGGTGTTTGGCTGAATGATTTCTTTAGAATCCCATTGGGCTATGGGGTCTGTGTCAAAACTTAAGGTCATATAAACAAATTTTAAAGGGATTATTCACAGGGTGAGATAGCCAAGATAATGGATCGATTAAGATAAAATGTGATGGAAAGATAGAACAGGTGAGAGGTTCATTTAAGTAAAGAAGCATTCAAGAATTTCTTTAACTCAAAATCAAAAGAATAACATGCAGACTAATAAAAGGCCAGATACAAAGTACCTGAGGTAAATTATGTTCTTTAACTTCCTTTTAACAGTTGGAATTAGAAACAAGGTGATAACAGAGTAAGAAAAGATTAACATAGCATGAAAAACATCACCAATGTCCAGACGCAAGAATCTTGTGCACCAATTCCTTTGTATTACTGGTGGATCTAAAAAATTACAAAGAACAACCTTCTAGGTGCAAGAATCAACCCCCTTTTACATTAAAATCATATCAATAAATAGGAGAGAGCCCCCAACAATTTGTTTAAATCGTATTTAACCACCTCGGCCAAAAATAGCCACAAATCCCTAAAAATATGGAATTGTCCGCCATGAAAGACAGGCCGAATTTCTGCGAAAATGAGGTCCACTCAGACATTTGTTTCTCTTTGATTATGACACTTGGGAAAAAAATGAAGAAGGTTATTTTATATGGGCATGCGATGGACAACAACCTTATCTGGTTTCACCGAATTCTCCTCCATATCCCGTAACAGCTCCCACAAAATCATGACTGTAACAGAAAAATGAAAAACTGGAAAAAAGGGTCTTGAAGATGGCTTTGATTCTCCCTGATCATTGCACTTGTCCAAAAAATGAGAGAGGTTTATGTTATTCATCCTGTTACAGAGAAAAAAATCTCTTGGTTTCTTAAAATTCATTTTCTTGCACCCGAAATCGGTTTCAGAAGAAGACATATTGAACAAGCAAAAATGGGTGATTTTTTAAAAAATATTGGGGAAAGTAGTTTTTTTTTTTCGGGAAGGCGGTATTCCGGACCCCCCCTGAGGTGGTAAGCGGTTTTAGGGGGGGGGGGTCCTCTGGCATGTGGAGCCGACAAGTGTCCAGGGGGTGGTTTTATAATACAACCATTCCGAACCCCCCCTCTTGTTAAACTTCAGATGGTGAGGGGGGGTCCGAAATTTTTCTTATCCGTTGATTTGTTTTTAATGGGATGTGATGTATGCATGAAGTTGGATGGGTAGACTTAGGGTAGTGTTTTTATTTTTTACTTTTTGTTTTTAATTATATATGTTTTATTTTTGTTTTATGTTTGTTTTATTTTGTTTTTTGTTATATTTTGTATTATATTTTAATTGTTTTGATTTATATGTTTTAATATGTTTTTTATTATTGTTTTTGTGTTTTATTTTATTTTGTTTTGTTTTGTTTTTTATGTTTTTTATTATATTTTTTATTATTTTTAATATTAATTAATAAAATATTAACCTAATCACTAATAATCTAAATTAATTATTAATTAATCAATTAATTAATTATTTATTTTTTAACAAGATTTAACTTAGCTTATTTATCTAATTATAGTAACATTATTAATTAATCTAATCATTTTATTTTTCTTTTTAGCTTAATTTTGTTTATGCATGGATGAACGACGAGCGAGAGGTAGTCAACAGGACAAAAGGACAAGGGAGTGAGGGCGTAGCGTGGATGGAGGATGCAACAGGGTGATGGAGGATCGTGCAAAATGAATGGAGGGGAGAAATGGAATCAACTGAGCCAGACTTCGTCATTATGAGAGAAACGCCAAATCAACAGTCAAAGAATCGAGTTACCTATGATTATAGGACCCTAACATAGGCTCCACCTAGGGATGGCAACTCTTTCAAGAGGTTTCATGAATCTCAGACTTCTAAATATGCAGACTGGTGCTTTATCCATTGGGTTGATCCCAAAATCTTATTCTGCAACCTGTACCTGTTTTGATCTTGCAACTGAAACCAAATTCAAATGAACGCTGCTGAAAAAAGAGATGCTCGGAATGCTGAGCTTATTCACTTTTTCCTACCTACCCTATACTACTGACAATTTTGTTGTTTTAAATGATACAATAATGCCAGTGCAGCCAGTCAAGCAACTGCTCTACTAGCTCTATTATTTCAATATTTTTAATCAATATCAGAAATAGAACTTGCATAGGCATCATGAAATGCTTTTCATCTTGATCTTCATTACAAGGAGCTTGATAAACATGATAGATAATAGAAATACCGAGAATGCATTGTGGCTCTGTGATGAACAATTTCTCCATATAAATATCCACTGGATCAAGATAGACTTGACCAATTATTCGATATTCAAATTTAACCAAATCAACTTCATGATTTGATGTCGTAGTTATTCTCTTTGCATCCTCATGCACTTCCTGACATGGATGCAAACGTTCTGGTGGGTTCTGAAATGATACTTTTGCTGAACACATCCCTATAGTTGACTACTTGATCATGTCAATATCATAACATCCTTTCAGCCTATAGCTAGATGATGGAAAATGGTTTTGACAAGACAAGTCATCCAACACATCAGCTATGGGGTCATAAAATGATTTAGATAAGGTTGCCATTGGTTTTATTGGTACTTCATGGCTTACACTGTGACTTTCAACTAGAATCTGACCAAGATTCCCCCTCAAAATTTGAAATGAATTAAAGCACAAAGGCAATGAATCAAGATGGATCAACTCATCACCTGTTTCGAGTTTCATGATTTCATCTAAGGTTTGATCTTTAAGAAGGCTCAAGGGCTACACCCCTAGATCGACTTTTGTATCTCCAATGGCATCTTCAACTGGTTGATCAGAGAATTTTATGTCTTCACTATTTACAATTGGCCTAGAGTTTCTTTTCAGAAATTGAAAAGATGAGAAACATAAGGGCAAAGTGTTTCCATTTACTCTGAGATTTTTTGCATTTTCCTCATCGCTGTTATGATTGTTGTGTAAAGGATGATTGTCATATCAAAGTTGTAACTGATCTTCTTCCTACCAACGACATGCTACTGATTTCTTTGAATAGTCCACATCTATTTCATCCTCATGATCATCATCATACTGATAGCACTTGGGTAGATTATCCAAGTAATAAATTTCATCCAACATGCACATCATATCAGCTGGTTGTTCCTTTGTAAGTTGAGATGGAACTTCATCTTTGACTATGTTGTGAATTGAATACATGAAAGAATCATTATCCAAACCATGGTACCAAGGATGAGCAACAAAATGTTTGTGAACAGTGACCCTTTCTTTCTCTGAAATCAATGGAACATGATGTCTTTGGACAACAAGCTCATCTTTCATGTTGATCCTTTGCATCATCTCTTCCATGGCACTGGCCAAAATGTCTAGTTTAGCTTCTGATGAATTCAACTGCTCCTTTTCTTTGTTCTTTACCTTTGACCTTTTGATCAACAAGTTGGCCTCCACATCAACTACAATGTTCTTCATGTCTTCGAGAGTTGCAGTGTTCCTTTCTCTTAATTGGAATGTTATCTCAGGATCAAAGGCATCTGGGTAATGCAAGTGAGCTGATCCTGGTAGCGGCCTTATATTAGCAGGCATTGCATGATATACCTTATTGAATCTTACTGAAAACTAAGGTACTGTCTCCCTTGACTGCCTTTTCAAATGGTCATATTCTTCTAGGATGAGAAAGACATTTCTCATGATCACCCACCTATCTAAGAAAACTTGCATGAACTGATGAAAATTTATGATGCTTGTAGCTGGGAGGTTTTTAAACCAATTTTTAACTTTTCATTGCAAAGACAAGGAAAACATCCTGATATAGATATCATCATCTTCAACCTCATAAAGGTCAAGAAAATCTTCAAACCTCTGGATGTGTTTTTCAGCAGTAATATTGGCATTCTCTCCATCAAACCTGGGCATATTATTGGTGTAATTTGCATGGAGTTCATGGAGGATAGGAGGAAAATCTAGGGGCTTGTATCTATCTGGGATTTTGGCAGGTACAAGAGGTGAAGAAAGAGGCTTACAACCATCATGAGGTTTAGCAAGAGTAGGAGATAAAGCAGGAGGCTTATGTCTCACTAAGATTTCTACAAGTGAATCTGGGATGTGCACAGGTGTATGAGTATGTACATAATCTACAATTGGGGATCTGATCTCTTGAGGCTCATCAATCAATAGGTGGTTAATGTAATCTTCAATAATATACTTTTGATCAGGCTTAGAATAAGACAAAACATAATTGCAGATAAAACCAAAGATGTCTTGAATGGAATTTGAGCTTGAGTACCTGGTCTTTCTAGACTGCTTGGCCATGCTTTAGGTTCTTCCTCCAGTGGAGTCTTCGAATTGGAATTGATCTGGAGATTGGAGTCACCAGGTGAATGATCTCATCCTTCTTGTGTCTGGTCACTGTCCACCATCAGTGATCAAATCTGGAACTTTGAAGTGCACTACTGGAGAAAGTTCCCCAGTACAATTGCCATTCTGTTAGCACTCTGTAATTTTCCCAAGGCCATGGAGGCAGTCACAGAGGCAACATCAAAACCGCTTCGAGTCAGGGATCTAGCCCTCCGAGACTCAGAGAGGGATCTCTCTGTCAAATTTAGATTTGT
>SNQJ01S0190433.1:18111-32898 GCA_010110895.2 Picea sitchensis
AACTTCATCAATATTCTGGTCCAAAACCCATGACTAGGGTTGACATCAATGACAACAACCAATCTTCCAACAGGTGAATGGTATGCTTACAATTGTTTATTCTCTCTGTTTATGCCTTTGTTGTTATTATGTGTTGAATGTATGATTTCATGTTAAATGTTTAAAGTATGAGAGAGAAAGAGAATGAGTTTCAATTGTTTCTCTCCCCGAGAGAGAATTTCCCGCAAGGAGTGCAGTGAAACATCCGGAAGGAGTGCGTTGACAAAGGTTCAGAGTTTATCTTTGGAAGCTCAGGAGGGATACCATTGTTCTCATTCCAGCAGAAGTGCAAGTGAAGTATAGGAGCTGTGCAAGGCATGCGCAGGCTAGATGAATCCTTAGGAGTTATTAACTAAGGTGGAAGAGAGAAAGACTGCTGTCATAGATGGTGCACAGAGTCAAGAGTTCAAATACGCAGAAGTATTTGAAGGTCTGTCACAAGGAGTGTTAGCAGAGGCCCTTTGTCGAGGCTTGAATTTACCAAAGAAAACTTAGAAGGGGTAGTGCCTTTGAAGTGTTCGAAGGAAGGTAGGAAGCGGAATCTTCGTGCAGAAGGTTAAATTCCGGTGAAGGAACATTGGTTCATTCCATAGAGATTCTTGAGGGGATAATCGAACGGTTGAAATTCTCTGTGGAGAACTCATGAAATAGTGAGGACCGTAGGATCCAGGAGAGATGTAGAGAAGATAAGAATTGGATGAATCCATCCTTCGAGAGGTAGGATCCAATGTGGACCATTGATTGCGACTGTTGGACCGTTGAGATCATTTCGACATTTCGGGGGTTGTAAGTCCGAAGTGTGGACGACGCCCTTGGTCGCTTGAACTCCCGAAGCATGAACTGGATTTTCGTGTGTAAAGGTAAGGAGCAGAATTTTTGACGTTTCAGAATTCGACATTTCGGGGGTCCTGATGACAAGGAGTTAGGCCTAGTAGAGAAGAAATCCCAAAGTCGTGAGTTGCGACAGAACTTGATGTGAATTTAGAGATTTCGGTAATTCAAGATTCGAAATACTGGAAGTCCTGATGATAAGGAGCCCAGGGCCTTTGTATTAAAAAACCCAGAGTTGCGAAACCTAAAAAATCCTTGAAGTGACATTTCACATTTCAAGGATCGGGGTTTTGGCATGCCCGTTCACAAGGATTTGGGACACTTCACATCATAAATCCCTAATTTGCAAAACGTGAAATATCTATGAAGGGGTGTTTCGACATTTCGATGTTTTGGGGTTCGGGGATTCAAGATTGTGGTGACAAGTATTTGGGATCGAGAGTTTCAAACTCCCAGTACCCAGAAGGCCGAAATAATGTGAGTCATTGGATCTTAAGGAAGGCTATCAGTCGTTGATTCCATAGAAGGCAATGCTTCATAATTCGGGGTTTCGAAGTGATAAGGGAATGACAGTCGAAGACTGATTCAAGTTTCGAAAGCCAGGAAAGGTGACAAGTGGCAAGAATCCACGTTAGAAACCAAGGATAGCTAAGAGGACAGGTGACGAGTTTTCCTCAATAGTCGGAATCAAACTGCGTTGACTGTTTCGGGGTTCGGAGGTTGGAGAGTCAAGAAACCTCACATCAGGATTCATGAAATCACGAAGTTCGAAACCTCGAAAAAGCGAAAAACCCATTGAGGAGCCAAAATTTGATGAACTTGTCGGGATTCAGTAATTCGACACTTTAGGAGACAAGAGATCGGGGTTTCCTGTTCTGGAATTCCCGAAGTTGCGAAACGCGATACAGAAGCAGAGGAGGACGTGGCCAAAGACTTTAGCATTTTGACATTTCAGGTTTCGGCAGGTGGAAGGATCGAGAACCTCAACAACAAGGATCATGAAATCGTGAAACCCAAAGTCCTTTGTGGCTTGAACAAAGGGGTTGATTAACCCTTGGTGTGGTTGTAGTGAAGATCCTGAGCGGATCCCGGCCCGAGGGCAGGGGGTCTGTGTCAGTTGTGGTATCAAAGCCTAGAACAATTTCTTTTCTTTCTATAGCAGGGGAAAGGGGGAACATTTTCAGCCATGCCACCGAGAAGAAGAGACAGACCAATGCCTGATCCAGTAATGGAAAGAGAAATGCGCAAACTACGTGCTAGGCTTGATGCCATGGAGATAGCATAGAGGCGCACAGTTAATGCTGGGGATATCAGCGAAGTTGAAAGTGAAAATGAAGCTAGACATGAAGGAGAAGAAGTGCCAGTCGAAGATGTTGCAGATGAACGCCTATTCAGGGCTGTTGCAAGGATAGGTGCCAGGGAAAAAATGGAGATTCCCATGTATGAAGGGAACCTAGATGTTGAATACCTTCTAGACTGGATTAGGTTTCTGGATAAGTACTTTGACTATGAGGATGTCGAGGAAGACAAGAAGGTCAAGCACATTGTCACAAGACTTAAAATGGCATGCAACATTATGGTGGGATGAACTGCAGGCTGACAGATGCTGCAAAGGCAAGCAGAAAATCAAGAGTTGGGATAAAATGGTTGCATAGATGAAAGCCAAATTCATACCCAAGGATTATCAAATTACTTTGTTTCGGAGGATGCAAAATTTGAGACAGAAGTTGATGTCAGTAAAATAATACACTGAAGAGTTCTACAAGATAAACATCAGAGCAGATCATCGGGAAAGCGATGATGAAAAGGTTGCCAGGTACATGAATGGTCTGTGATATGACATTCAGGACGAGATGAGGATGATGACCCTTCGGAATGTAGAGGATGCTTATCAGATGGCTCTAAAAGCTGAAGAGAAGCTAAGCCGAAAGCAAGGTCAAAGAGGCTGAGGCATAAGTCAAGCCAGGGGCAAAGCAATTACCCAAGACAGAACTCAGAAATATAAAGAAGAAGGGAAGAAACCTCAAACCCAAACTAAGAGAGAGGGAAGCTCACAGAGAGGATAGTATGCTGATAGAAATACTTTTCCTCATACCAGAGGAAGAGGAAGAAGCAGAGGAGGTGAAGTGAAATGTTTTGTTTGTGGGAAAAATGGACATAAATCTTATGAGTGTCCAGATAGGAAGAAAGAAGGTGGTGAAACTCACATTTTTGAAGCACAAGGATGGAATGTTGTGGCAGAAGATGCTGAGGGTGGAAGATCCTTGATTATGAGGAAATTTCTCTTAACGCCAGAGAAGGAGGCAGAGAACCCAACCCAAAGGAATAGTCTGTTTCGGACTGCTTGCAAGACCAAAGACAGGGTATGCAAAGTCATCATGGATAGCAATAGCACCGACAATCTTGTTTCTACAGAGATGGTAGAAAATATGGAGCTGGAGACTATCGTACATCCAAGCCCATACAGAGTTTCATGGCTACAAAAAGGACATCAGGTAAATGTCACTAAACATTGTTTAGTTGAATTTAAAATAGGGGGATATAAGGATGAAATATTATGTGATGTCATTCCCATGGATGTTTGTCATCTATTGCTGGGTAGACCATGGCAATATGACATAAATGTGATTCATGATGGGAGAAAGAACACGTACACCCTGGAGAAGAATGGGAGAACTCACATGTTGCTGTCGATTAAGGATAAAGAAGTAAAAACATAGACAAGCAACATTGTACTTCTCATGAGTGGGAAGGAACTTCTTAATGAGGTTAAGAAGAAGGAAGACACACAATTTATTGTGGTCAGGAAGCCAAAAATTGTTTGGACCAGTACAAGAGTGGATGATTTACCAGAAGAAATCCAGAAGTTGTTGGAAGAGTTTACTGATATAGTAGTGGATGAACTACCTCGTTCGTTGCCACCGATCAGAAGTATAAGTCATCACATTGATCTTATACCTGGATCTAGTTTACCTAACAAAGCAGCGTACAGATTGGTGCCGCAAGAAAATGAAGAAGTTAAGAGGCAAGTCCAGGATTTAATGGACAAGGGATTGATTCGAGAGAGCTTGAGTCCATGCATTGTTCAAGCAGTACTCAACCCAAAGAAAGATGGAGGTTGGAGGATGTGTACAGACTCAAGGGCAATCAATAAGATTACCATCAGATACATATTTCCATTACAAAGGATGGATGATTTGATGGATTGCTTGAGTGGAGCAAATTTTTTTTCAAAGATTGATTTGAAAAGTGGATATCATCAAATTCGTATGAGAGAAGGTGATGAATGGAAGAAAACATTCAAGACGAATGAAGGGTTGTATGAATGGCTTGTTATGCCATTTGACTTAACGAATGCACCCAATACTTTCATGAGGTTGATGAACGAAGTCCTGAAGGATTTCATTGAGAAATTTGTCATCGTATATCTTGACGATATATTGATTTTCAACAAGACAGAAGCAGAGCACTTAAAGCATTTAGCTGCAATAATGAGGAGAATACAACAAGAGAAATTGTTGGTAAATATAAAGAAATCGACATTTATGAGGACATAACTCATTTATTTGGATTTTGTTATCTTTGCAAATGAGTTGAAGATGGATCCGAAAAAGGTGAATGCAATTAAGAATTGGCCATCATCGAAAAGTGTGTTTGAAGTTCGAAGCTTCCATGGTTTAGCTAGTTTCTACAGGAAATTCATCCAAAATTTTAGTGGGATTAGCGCACCGATGATGGATACAGTGAAGAAAAGACATAAATATTTTCATTGGACAGAGGAAGCAGAGAAAAGTTCCAATCTGCTGAAAAAGAAGATCACAGAGCAACCAATTTTGGTGTTGCCAGACTTTAGCAAGACATTCCAGGTCAAGTGTGACACTAGTGGATTTGCGATTGGAGTGGTCTTGAGCCAAGATGATAGGGCGGTTGCATATTTCAGTGAAAAAATGAATGAAGCGAAGGAATTTAGAGTCAAAACTTTGGGGTTTGATAACCTTAAAGAAATGTACATAGATGATCCAGATTTTAAAGAGGCGTATGAGGCATCCAATAATCCAATTCTCAGGGACAGAAGCCAGTGGACCGAATATATGATCCAGGATGGATTATTATTTAGGGGCAACTGGTTATGTATTCCAAAATGCTCCATGAGGGAGAATCTATTGAAAGAAAAACACAGTGAAGGATTGGTCGGACATTTCGGTCATGACAAAACATTCTCAAAGTTGAATGGCTAATCTTTTTGGCCAGGGATGAGGACAGATGTTAAGAAATTCATGGATAGATGCAAAATTTGTTAGCACACAAAGGGGAAAAGGCAGAACACAGGGTTATTCCAGCCATTACCCATACCTGAGAGGCTGTGGGATACAGTGAGCATGGATTTTATATTGGGACTTCCAAGAACACAAAGAGGTTGTGATTCAATCTTTGTGGTGGTAGACATATTTTTCAAAGATGGCACATTTCATACCATGCCTGAAAACTAGCGACACAACTCATATTGCGAACCTGTTTTTCAAAGAAGTCGTCATAATTCACGGTTTGCCAAGAAGTATAGTTTTGGATCGAGATACCAAGTTTGTGGGACATTTCTAGAGGAATTTATGGAAGAAGCTGGGGACAAGTTTGTCATTTAGCTCAGCATATCATCCTCAAATGGATGGGTAGACAAAATTTGTGAACATAAGATTGGGAGATTTGCTGAGGAGCGTAGTGACTGAACACCACAGTCAGTGGGATCACATTCTACCACAGGTGGAATTTTCTTATAATGATTCGATCAATAGAAGCACAGGGCAGAGTCTATTCCAAATTATATATGGAATGTAGCCAAGGGGAGTTTCTGAATTGAAAGATGTGGAACAAGATGAATTCAGAAGTGTTGGTGCAGAAGACTTTGCAGAAGCAATGAAGGAGCTTCACAGTCATGTCAAGGAGCAATTGCAGAGTTCAAATCAAGAATACAAGGACATAGCATATCAACACAAGTGAGAAATTTAATTTGAAGTTGGTGATCTGATTCTTGCACATCCAAGGAAGGAGAGGTTCCCAAGGGGAACATATAACAAACTGAAAATGAAGAAGATTGGACCATGCAAGGTCATAAAGAAATTTGGGGCAAATGCATATGAGATTGAATTACCCGATTGGATCGGAATTTCACCGATATTCAATATCTTAGATTTGTACCCATACAAAGCTGAAGAAGCAGGGGAAAAGGATGAACAAACAGAGGTTCAATGGACAAAGCAAATGCCTATAGCTGAAAAGACGCAGATAGAAAGCATAATTGACAAGAGAGTCAGCAAAAAGACTAGGAGGAAAGAGTATTTTGAATACTTGGTCAAGTGGAAGGGACATCCAGTTGAAGATGCCAGCTGGGAAAATGAAGCAGAAATTCAGAAGCATGGACAGACCATGCAAGAGCTCATGAATAGGAGTTCATGAAAATTTTCAAGCAAGGGAGTATGATGCAGGAGCATCGTGCAAAGCCTAAAGCACACGACTAAGCCCAAGGAGCAGCTGGACGTGCGGGGGAAGAAAACACACATGTTTTTATAAAGACCCGTTTTGAATTTTGAAACAAAGTCATTAATGTAATAGTTAAGAGGAATGTTCTCGCATTTATACTTTGGATATTGTAAATGGACCTGGGGAAATTCTCCCATCTGTATTTTGTATTAAGGCATTTAAGCCAGTTAATGAAAGTACGTAGATATGAATGATAGATTAAATAGTTTTAGAGAATAAGAGGGAAAATGGATATAGAAACCCTCATTCTTGTATCATTAGATCATTAACACATTAGCATAGAGAAGAAGAGAGAGTTGTAGCAGAGAGCTGTAGAGAAGAAGTCCATGTATGGGAGATTGAATTAATATATGAAGCTTTGAATCATAATTCATGGTGTTATGATGTTTCTGTTTACACATGGTGAATGGTATGCTTACAATTGTTTATTCTCTCTGTTTATGCCTTTGTTTTTATTCTATGTTGAATGTATGATTTCATGTTAAATGTTTGAAGTCTGAGAGAAAAAGAGAATGAGTTTCAATTGTTTCTCTTCCTGAGAGAGAATTTCCTGCAAGGAGTGCGTTGTTGACAAAGGTTCAGAGTTTATCTTTGGAAGATCAGGAGGGATATCATTGTTCTCATTCTAGCATAAGTGCAAGTGAATTATAGGAGTCGTACAAGGCGTGCATAGGCTAGCTGAATCCTTAGAAGTTATTAACTAAGGTGGAAGAGAGAAATACTACTGTCACATAAGGTGCACAAAGTCGAGAGTTCAAATACGCAGAAGTATTTGAAGTTCTGCAGCAAGGAGTGTGAGCAGAGGCCCTTTGTCAAGGCTTGAATTTACCAAAGAAAGCTAAGAAGGGGTAGCCCCTTTGAAGTGTTCGAAGGAAGGTAGGAAGCAGAATCTTTGTGCAAAAGTTTAAATTCTAGTGAAGGAACATTGGTTTGTTCCATAGATATTCTTGAGGGGATAATCGAACGATCTAAATTCTCTGTGGAGAACTCACGAAATAGAGAGGACTATAGGATCCAAGAGAGCTACAGAGAATATAAGAATTGGATGAATCCATCCTTCGAGAGGCAGGATCTAATGTGGACCATTGATCGTGATTGTTGGTCCATCGGGATCATTTCAGCATTTCGGGGGTTGTAAGTCTGAAGTGTGGATGAATCCCTTGGTTGCTCGAACTCTCGAAGAGTGAACTGGATTGTCGTGTGTAAAGGCGAGGAGTAGAATTTTCGACGTTTCAGAATTCGACATTTCTGGGGTCTTGATGACAAGGAGTCAGTCCTAGTAGAGCAAAAATCTTGAAGTCGTGAGTTGCGACAGAACTTGATGTGAATTTCAGGATTTTAGTAATTCAGGATTCGAAATACCGAAAGTCCCGATGACAAGGAGCTCGGGGCCTTTGTATTGAAAAACCCGGAGTTGCGAAACCCAAAATATCCTTGAAGTGGCATTTCGCATTTAGGGGATCAGGGTTTCAGCATGCCCGTTGACAAGGATTCGGGACACTTCACATAAGAAATCCTGAATTTGCGAAACACAAAATATCTGTGAAGGCGCGTTTCGGCATTTTGGTGTTTCGGGGTTCGGGGATTCGGGATTGTGGTGACAAGTGTTTTGTGATCGAGAGTTTTGAACTCCCGGTACCCAGAAGCTCGAAATAACGTGAGCTATTGGATCTTAAGGAAGGCTATCATCCATTGATTCCATAGAAGGCATCACTTCAGAATTCGGGGTTTCGAAGTGATAAGGGAATGATAGTCGAAGATTGATTCAAGTTCTGAAAGCTGGGAAAGGTGACAAGTGGCAAGAATTCACGTCAGAAATCGAGGACAGCTGAGAGGATAGGTGGTGAGTTTTCATCAATAGTCGGAATCAAAATCCGTTGACTGTTTTGGGGTTCAGAGGTTGGAGAGTCAGGAAACCTCACATCAGGATTCGCAAAATTGCAAAGTCCGAAACCTCGAAAAAGAGAAAAACCCATTGAGGAGCCAAAATTTGATGAACGTGTTGGGATTCGACAATTCGGCACTTTAGGAGACAAGATATCGGGGTTCCCTATTCTAGAATTCCCGAAGTCTTGAAACATGATACAGAAGTAGAGGAGGATGTGGCCAAAGACTTCGACATTTTGGCATTTCGGGTTTCGACAGGTGGAAGGACTGAGAACCTCAACAACAGGGATCATAAAATCATGAAACCCAAAGTACTTTGTGGCTTGAACAAAGGGGTTGATTAAACCTCGGTGTGGTTGTAGTGAATATCCTGAGCGGATCCTAGCCCGAGGGCAGGGGGTTTGCGTCAAAACACCAAATCAACAGTCGAAGAATCGGGTTACCTATGATTATAGGACCCTAACAGGGTGAACTTGTACAAACTTAAAACAATGTTTAATTGTGACTTTAGGTTAGGACCAACCTAAAAATAAATTAAATTTGTTTATATTAATTAAATTTTCTTTCATTTGGATCCCCTCCTACTAGGGATGACCTCATAATCATCAAATATAACATCAAAATTTGTCCTTCCAAGTGAATTTTGTTGGATCATGTTATCATTGATTCCAATGGTTTGATTGATAGATTTCATTGATTGATGTCAAAGGATTGATTGATTGATGATTGATGTAAAATAATATTATTTATTTTCCTTGATGAGAATGCATAGATGAAGATGGATCAATGAGTTGTCATTGATACATGATTAAGATGGATCATTGTGGTTTCATTGGTATATGATGCATTGTTGGAAAAATGTATAGATGACTCGAAATTTGTCCTTCCAAGTGAATTTTGTTGGATCATGTTATCATTGATTCCAATGGCTTGATTGATAGATTTCATTGATTGATGTCAAAGCGATTCGATTGATTGATGATTGATGTAAAATAATATTATTTATTTTCCTCGATGAGAATGCATAGATGAAGATGGATCAATGAGTTGTCATCGATACATGATTAAGATGGATCATCAGGATTTCCATTGGTATATGATGCATTGTTGAAAAATGTATAGATGACTCCATTTTTGTCTGCATCATGATTGATATAAAAATAAAATGGATGAACTCCGTATGGTCCCCTTTATGGTGAAATCCCCATGGGAAGACGCTTTGTGGATTGAGTTATCATAGAAGAATGGTTGAGGACCCTTTGGTCTCATTATTTTCTATCATGATTGATAAGGTGCACAAATGAATGAACTCCAAAGTGTCTCCTTCCTCGTGAAAGCCTCATGGGAAGATGCCTTACGATTGAGTTATCCTAGAAGAATGGCTGGAGGACCAATGATTGTATATGAATAATGAGATGAATATAAATGAAATTGTTGGTGACACTATCCTAGATGGATAATACTTTTCATTCCATTTCCGTTTTGGTATAGAAATGTCACATAACTCCTCATTTGAGAGTTATGACCTTATGAAGATGAAGGACCCCACATGAAGGCTGAGGCTCCAAGGTCAAATAAGTGACCTAAAAGAATAAATCATTAATTAAATGATAAAGTAAGGTGACAAAGTCAAGGTGGATTATTTAAATAATAAAGAGAAGTGAAAAAATCAAGAAATGATAAAGTAAGATGAGAAAACTAAGAAGGAATATTTAAATGATAAAGTATTGGAGCATTTCTATTTATGGAAAGTGGTTAACCCTAAAATAAGGAAACAAAATAAGTGACCTAGAAATGGGTTTAAGTAACCTAAAAATGGTTCTATGACCTAGAGGATGAAAGTATAAATAAGATATAAATTGTCTCTTGTAGATCATCCCTTTGTGGATCAATGGAGAGCTTCTCGCGGAGAATATCTTTGGAGTATTGATGAGAGCTTCAGAGAGATTCTGAGCATTTTTTTGTGTGGAAAACTTGAGAATATTGAAGCTATATATAGGTGAAATGAGGTAACCAAGGATATCTAATATGAATTTCAGAATGAAGGTGAAGAAAAGAGGGTCGGAATTGAAGGGAGGATAAATTTTGATGATGGTTTCTAAGGCATGTTATTTTCACGTCTTCCCACCATTTTCGCTATAATTTTTTTCTATAATTATTCAGGATAGTGGGAAATATATGAAATTGATGAAACATATCCAAGTAATATGGTAAAAATTCAGCTTTGGTCGTTGTATTTTGGGAGTTACACCCATGGAAAATACTGTGGTTTGTGGCTAGTCCTCAAACTAGTCAAAAGCAGGTGTTTCTGCAAAAACGGCCATAACTTCTTCATAACAGATCCAAAATTAAGTGAGACAAATTTTTTGTTAGGGTTAAATTTATAGCATTTTTTGTAAGAGTTTCATATCAATTCAATGAATATTTTGTGTGGGGAACACTCTACAAGGTCTCTCTCTAGAATACACCAAAATTCAAATGGGGCATGCCATTTTTTCTATAACTCCTTTATGTGAGGTTCCAAGTAGTACACTGAGGAATTGCATAAAACACACTAAATAACATTGTGTATCAGTTTCATATCTTTATGAATTACAGTACAAAGTTATGATTATTTCTAAGTTGGGGTTGTTGACTAATCCAAAACTAGTCATGGTTGAGACAAGGGGCTGATGAGTTGGTACATACATGAGTTGTATAGTTGGATGTTTGTACATATTGATGAGACATAGTCGATGAGTACTTGACAATATGTGAACCATATTGCTCTTCCGATCTGGTACATGGTTGGATGCACTTGTTTATGGTTGACATAGTTGTTATTGGGATGCACTTGTTTATGTTGACGATTGATATATGTTGAGGATTGCTCTCATCTCACCAGCTTAGGAATGTAAGATGAGTCTTGCATATAGATATAGTTCTCTTGTATAGTTTTTACTCTATTCAGCTGTTGCTAAAACCCCGATTGAAGTCCATAATAAAAGAAAATTGTACATACATCTTCCGGTTTAGGTTCCTTGTGGAGATGATTTGTTGATGATATGTTGCTGATATATGTTGCTGATATGTATTCATGTATAAATCATTATAAAATGACAACAATGAGTAATGAGAAAAATGTTGAATGTTAACTAAGGAGTTTTTGTGTAAGAGGGAAGTTTTGGGAAAAAGATCCTTTAATACTCATTCACCCCCTCTAAGTGTGGTGGTGTGTCCAACAAATTTGACCTTCTTTTTTCTTAATTAGTCATCCATTAAGGTCATTTATTTCCTTCTTTTGTAGCCACAATGTCAATGAAGCATGTGTTATGCCTCCAGTGCACATTGTTTGATCATAGAGATACTTTCTAATGCCACATGGCACAATTTCAAGAAATATGTTCCTCCATTAGCTCTTTCTTTTTTCACGTGCCTTACTCTGAATTTTCCACCTGTGCATTTTTTTTTTGTATTTTGGTTTTTTCTTACCCATGTCATGCTTTACTAATTCCATTGAAGTGTGGCATTCATCTTCTACATAGTTCTTCATTTATCCATGGGTTTTGGGTCTTGGTTTAAATCTTTGGAACAAGGCTCTTCATCAATGATGCAACAAAAAAATGTAATGAAATCCATGTATCCATGCCTCAAATGTGCTAAGTATAAAAAAATGGAATCTCTTGCTGAAATTTTCCTCTAGAACATCCTCCAACAAGCCAACCATATTTCCACACCTTGGACAATGAATGGTGCTATCTAAAGATGGAATAAAGTGCATAGCCTCCACAACTCATAACTACCATTGAAGTCTAAGGATGTTTTGTTGTGCTCAGATGAAAACCACATTTTTAGGGGGTAGCAAATAGCTCCACTTGGGCATTTCACTCCCTTGTGGGGTGTGAGAGAACTCTAGAATCTCTATTGTACCCGGAAGGTGAATCAACAGGTTGGCTACCCATTGGGTTAGGGTAAACCTGTACAAACTTAAAACAATGTTTAATTGTGACTTTAGGTTGGGACCAACCTAAAAATAACTTAAAGTTGTTTCATTAATTAATTTTTCTTTCATTTGTATCCCCTCCTACTAGGGATGACCTCATCATCATCAAATATAACATAAAAATTTGTCCTTCCAAGTGAATTTGACCTTCTTTTGCTTAATTAGTCATCCATTGTTGTCATTAATTTTCTTCTTTTGTAGCCAAAATGTTAATGAAGCATGTCTTATGCCTCCAGTGGACCTTGTTTGACCATAAAGATACTTTCTAATGCCCAAATATTTGGTAGAAGTGGGGCTTGTTAAATGGATGGAGTTGACTAGGGGTTGTTCCCCTACCACATGATGCTCTGACAACTCTTTAGATAAGACGATGGGTTGATCATCACTTTGAAGGTATTTATTTTCACAACATCTAATTCTCAATAATTTATTTCCTTTTATACCTTTCAACCAACCTATTGAAAAGCATATCCATGGGATTTGATAGGTTTGCAAAGGTCATCAAGTTTCTCTTCCTTTCCTTTCCATGCAATGCATTTAAAAAAATCCTCGTCTTAGATTTCTTCAAGAGCCTACTCACAATCTTCAAAATCCCTCGCGAATACTTTGTTGAAACTTGAAATTGAAGACACATCCCTTGGAAAATCTTTATGAAACCATTAATGTTTTGCAATTCCTCCTCAACGTATAAATGAACAATTTCATCATAATATCCATGAATAACATTTAGGTCTGCCATAAAATCCTTAGTTGTGACCTCCATATTGTATTGTCAAGATCTCGAGATGGAGGTCCTAAGGTGCTAAGTATGTAATGGTGGGGTCACTTGTTAAGATGATGGGAGGTAGGGTTTAAGGGAATGCGTTTCACCTTTTTTTTATACTAAATGAAAAAAACATTCATCATGACATCTTCATGAATGATGCCCATGCAACCAAATGCATGTGGAATATGTGTCACTTATCATGCAACATGGATTAGGTAGATAGCCTATCTTACCACCACTTCCCTTGTCACCCTTAATTCCTTATTTGATTCCATAGGTTTATCATGCAATATGGTTTAGCATGTCTTTTTGTTGTTTTCGGGATTTGGTGGTCTATGCTTGTCATGCAACATGGATTAGGTAGATACCCATGTTCAACCCTAGGTTTCTTTGATTCCTACAAAACTATTATTGTTTCCCTATAGTATTGGGGTTTAGGATGGCCTTGTGGGAGTTGACAATAAAACACATGGGGGTTAGCAAAAATTAGAGGCATTTTGTGTCGTGTGGTTCCTCTTCCTTGAGTAGAGGGTTCCTAGTTGGGTTATCCTAGTCTAGTATTTATATTTTTCTATACCATTTCTAGAAGTTATGGCATTTCTCAAGTTCAAGTGAGAATGTTTTGTTTAGGTTCATTTTGCACAAATCCAATAAACAAAAACCTTAACACTATTTTTTTCTTAGATCCATATGATAAATTTATCATGTCCTTAGTGTTTTCACATTTTTAATATGTCCAAAATCAAGAGGGATATCACATTAAATTAGGTGGTTGACCACTAATATTGGTAATTTCACCCTACTCTAATTGTGCATCCAAAACTAAAGATATAATTTTTTTATTTAGAACTATGAATATGATGATGGAGTACTAACTAACAACACGTGCACATGCAACTGAAGGTACAACCAAACATGTACATGTCAGATATTTCTTCATCGAGTGAGGAAATCTTAGGACAAATAGAGGTCGGAAATGCAACTGCATCTAGTATATATGATAAGAAAATAAGGACCAGAGGTGAAAAAGTCAAAATAAAATTTTGTAGACGCATGAAATTTTTTCTTGTCGAAGGAGGATCATGCTCTTATGATGATGAGATCATATTAGACAGAGATGTTACACTAAGGTATAAGCATCTGGTGAAGCAATGGGTACCTAAGGAACTACCTCATATAGATGTTGACTTCGTTGTCAACAATAGGACATATCGCATTGCACCATCCTCCTTGCATGGCTTGGGGCTATTTTCCATGGATGAAATAATTGTAAAATACAATACAGTAATTGAATTAATGGACTATGTCAGATTGTGTTACAATTATAACGATTGGATGCATATGGTCTGGTACATGAAAAGTATGCAGAGATATGCACTCACCGCAATTTATATACAACTAATAAACAATGATAAAAATAAGGGAGCGACTATCTATATTGATGGAAGGCCTAAAGCTTCCAGCAATATCGCAGGGTTTATAAACAACACACGACCCGAGACAACAAACAAACAACCGAATTGCATATATGAGGGACATGAAGAGAATTGGGTAGTCTTGTGCGCAATAAAAAAGATAGCTCTAGGGGAAGAGTTATTAGTGGATTACCATTTGAATCAAATAGAAACATTGACTAATAATGTGCAGGTTCTTATGCAACACCTCTTTAAGAAACCTCTACTTATTGCATTATATTTTTTTATTATCTTTAACATTGTTGTAAATATTATCTTTAACATTATTTTTT
>SNQJ01S0190435.1:0-16097 GCA_010110895.2 Picea sitchensis
ACATGAAAGAAGAAATCTACATGAAACAACCTGAAGGATCTGCAGTAAAGGGAAAGAAAGAAATAGTTTGCAAATTGAAAAGATCCATTTATGGTCTAAACAAATCACCAAGGATGTAGTATTAGAAGTTTGATACCTACATTCTTAGTTTGGGATTTGAGAGAAGTAAGGCAAATCACTGTGTATATTCCAAGAAGGAAGGTGGGCTTTTCATATATGTAACATTATATGTCGTTGACGTGTTGGTCATAAACATCATGAACACAATAAAGGAGGTGAAGAAGCATTTATCCTCTAAGTTCGAAATTAAGGATCTCGATGCAACGAACTTCATTATGGGAATGGATATCAAGAGATATCACACAATGAGAAAGCTTTGGTTGAATCATAGGAAGTACATTGAAATAGTCTTAACGCGTTTCAACATGCATGATTGCAAACCAGTCAAGGTACCAATCCATGTAGGAGAAAAACTAAATGTTGAACAATGTCCAAAGACACATGAATAAATAGAGGACATGACACATGTTACCAATGCAAGCGTTGTTGGGAGTCTGATGTATGTGATTGTATACACTCGACTAGACATTACTCATGCAGTGGGAGTTTTGAGTAGATACATGTCAACTCTTAGGAAAGAGAATTTGACAAGTTTCAAGAGAGTCTTCAGGTATTTGTGTGGCACAAAAGATTATGTTATATGCTACCAAGGGAAACTTGAAGTTGACATGGAAGTAGAAGTGCATGGCTTTGTCGATGCCGACTGGGCTAGAGATCTGGATCGATGAAGGTCGACTAATGGATATGTGTTCAAGATGTTCGATGGAGAAATCATTTGGATGAGTGAGTGACAAGAAGTCGTATCCTTGTTGACAAAAGAAGTTGAATATATGACAACCACTCATGGAAGAAGAGAAGCAGTATGGCCGCATTGACTGTGTTTAGGGATCAGGTTTGAGCATAAATCTATGAAGATAAATTGTGATGGTCAAAGAACAATATTCCTAGAAAAGAACCTAGCTTATCATTCCAGGACGAAGCATATTGATGTACAATACCATTTTGTGAGAGACATTGTAGAAAGAAAGAAGGTGCTACTGAATAAGGTAGACACTTTAGAAAACACAACAAACTCTTTGACCAAGTATGTGAGTGTTGTGAAGTTCTGTGGGTGTAGAGAGGAAATGTGCATTGTTTCCTTGGGTCAATGAACAAATGTTCATGTTCTCCTGTATTAGCAAAGAAGACAACAAGTGGGAGAATGTTGGGTTGTTATATTCTTTGTAGTGAAAGAACAATCACCCAACTGTCTAGTCGAGGTGGATTGATTGGGTGATAATTCGATCGATGAGTCAAGTGGAGTCGATGGTTAAGTTGAAGGTCGAAGTGATCGATTGGTTAAGTCAAAGTCGAAGTAATTGATGGGAAGTCAAAATTTTATCCGACATGAGGTTGGGTGGAAACTAATTGAAGACCAACTAGAGGTCGACTGGTAATCCAATTGAAGTCGATTGTAACATAATACAGAGATTCACGTGATTGAAGCTAATCATCTACGTGGATCTGTAACCATTTTTGGGAACCATGATTTGGGATTTTGCATGTTGTAAATCCTATAAATAAGGCATGTTGTAAGTGTATTAAGTTGATGAATCTTTAGATGAAGGTTGATGGTCATGTAGATGCAAGCTGAATTGGCTGCAGGGTTGTTCTTGTGTCAAGAAAAAGAGTATGATGATGATTGTGTCTTAGGTGTAGACCACGGTTAGTCATGTAACTCTTTATTCATTGAATGAATAATACAACAAGAGAGAAAGACGCTCAAGGAATGATAATTTTCCCATTTGGGTTTCCAGGGTAAAATCTTTGTGTATTGTGTGTTTTTCATTTATTTCCTACTTAAATCTACCTTCTATTTCCTAGTTGGTTTAGTGTGGAGGCATATTTCCTAACACTTTGAAAACTTGAATATTTGTTGGGTTGGCTATGATGAATTGAATTTCAACGTGGGACGATTGTAAGAAGCGGGGTTGAAAAGGGTTGAATAGGTGTTCTTTATGTAAAATGGACAAGGAATCGATTGATTACTTGCTTGTTTTTTGTTCTTTCGTTTCACAGGTTTGGAAATATATCTTCCTAAGTTCGAGCTATGCTGGAACCTAGGACCATTCCAATTTTGAGCAATGTTTGTGGCATTGGGTCTGAAATCCAAACTTAAGTTCATTCACAAAACTTCCTTGTTGTGTTTTTTGGTGAGTTTGGTTGCACAAGAACCAAGTTTTGTTTGAAGGGTTTGTTGGGAATCGTAGACTTGTGGCACACACGATTCATGTAGCTTTCAAAGAAACAAAGAAGATCTTTGTCGGAAAAAGCATTAGACTTAGGCATGCCCCTATTTTTAATTCTTCAAAGGCATGGAGATTTTTTACATATCCTGTTAGCAGGTTCCAGGTCGTTGTGGCATTGGTATAGTCCTCCACTTATCATCTGAACACTACTTTCTTATGAATTAGGTGTTGGTCAAGGGACAAACACCCAGGCTAATATTTTATCACTTTGAGCACTCTTGAAATTTTCCAATCTTAAGGGTATCAGTTAGCTCCAAGTGGTTGGTGACTCTAAAGTGGTGGTATATTGGTTTAATGGTGTGGAAAATTTTGAATGCATGGTATTTTATCCATGGCAACGACAGAGTCATGAGCTATATGAATCTTTTTCTTCAATTTCAATCAATCATACATATCAGGTTTTTAATTGGCACACATATTTTCTTTCTAAGGAAGCACTTGGGATGGATGAATATATTTTAATAAGGAGGGAATTCTGTGGGGAGGATCTAGTTTCAAAGGATCATCAACAACTATATTGATCCTCCTTTGTTTGTTCCAGATTGTGATTTTGTAATGGTTTGGGTCAAGTTTTGTATCCAATGGTTATTTTCAATAATCCTGTAAAGTTTGGTGTGTCGAATCTTTTTTTTTTATAGAAGTTGGATCTGTTAGTGTAATTTTTTGGGCTTGAGGTTCCCTTTTGTCTGAATAGTTAGCTTGGGAAGAGATGTGAAAAATAAAAGGGCTAGTTTGATTGGATATCGTGCTCAACAAATGATATGTTGATGTATATTTTGATTTCATATGAAATAGAAAATATACTAATTTTTTTTCTAGAAAAAAAAACATTTTAAAGGAAAAACATGCTTCACATTGCAATTTGTTTTATTTTGGCGTTTTGATGAAGACGAGTAGAAGAGAGAAATGTAAAATAATATGAACAAGAAAGGGCATGCTTATCCACTTCATATATATGGTTAATTTTTCACTTGTATGTATACCCTAACCATGATCCCAACTAAATAAAGTGTTCTATGAATTAAAAAAATGTGTTTATGCTTAATATCAGTACACCCTAATGGATTACAATCATATATAAAAGTGATGTGTAATGTAATTGAATATCTTGAAAGTAAAGTGAAAAGGCCCCAATATTTGAGCATTGGAAGTAGGTAGTGGTGAAGGCAGGTTCGTTTCATAGAGGAAGTTCAATGGAATGTGAGATTGCTTCTTCGTGAGCTAATGATAGTGGGCGGTAGGGAGAGTAATGGGAAGTATGAGCAATAAGTATATCTACTATTGGAGTATGAGCAATAAGTATATCTACTATTGGAAGTATGAAAGTAATGGGAAGTATGAGCGATAAGTATGAGAAATAATTAATTACAAGTCCATGTTCAATGTAAGAAAATATTGCTACCTTCTTTTTTGAAAGACATTTGGAAGGTCAAGGAAATAAGACATAACTCTTTAAACCTATTTTCTTTTATTTTATCTTTAGTTATCGAAGTGATACAACTAAATACATTATATCCAAGAAAGGGCATGGATTATGCTTGGTTTACACAAGTGGGGATCAAAGGAAAATGAATTGAAAATAAATTTCCAAGGCTATAAGCGCATTGAGATTAGTAAATGGTCACTATCGACTGTAGGTTTACAACAAAGAATGTGTAATATGAATCCATTGATGAATATATGAGCACATTGAAATTAACAATGATCATTATCAACTACAGGTTTTACAACAGAGAATGTGTAATGTGAATCCATTGATGAATACATGGTAGATGGTTGTAGTGAGTTTTTCTCCCATGATCCTCAATGGAAAAGGGTTCATATACATGAAAATGCACTTGATACCAAAGAAACACACAATTTAAGGGTATTTTCCACCCATGAAACCACCCATTTTTGTTAAACTCTTAGCAACTCACATTATGTAGTAGTAAGCCAAATTTAATTCAGCTAAAAAAATATCCTTGCACCTACACTTGGCTCGAGTGGGAAAAATGTTGTTATGGCCCACTAAGTGGTGATTTGACAATGCTTAGTGGGTATGGTGCAATTCATCAAGAAGAGCATCCTTAGAAAGATGACACTAAAAATCTGGGAATGCCACCTCCAAAAGGGCGACTAGAATATATTCCTTGAGAGATACAATGTTCACATATGGATGAATTTGTTTCGTAGGTACCAAAAAAATATTGTTTTATGATAATATTTTACAATAGCTACCATAACCCTAATGAGTTAGCATAAATTTATCTACAATGTACCTTGCTCGTGTGGGAAATCGTATATTAGTGAAACTGAAAGATCTTTTCAATTAAGGATGAAAGAGCACAAAATATATATTTGGATTTGATCAATGGTGTACTTATGCCCTTGCTGAGCACCTACATAATCCCAAGCACCAATGTTGTGTCAAAGACACTAAAGTTCTTGCAAAAATCAACAATTACTCTAAAATGTAAGATATGGGAGGTCATTGAGATCATCAAACATCCTAATAATTTGAATAGGGATGCTAGATGGGATGTGACCAAAGAAAATATTACGTTTCTCCAACAACAACAACAACAACAACAACAACAACAACAACAACGAGTATACGAGCAATTGTATGAATACCAATAAAACAATAATATTATTATTATCTATATAATACTAAATTCAATATTATTAATCATAATAGCAACAATATCTCTAATCATATATTGCTACAGAATTTTGTATTAATAACCAACAATATTTTTTCTCCTAATAACTTATTGTGGCATGATGACAAATCATTCTTTAGGTTCGAAACATTCACTAAAATATCTCCATGCTAGATCCATGGACTATTATGGGCAATTTTGATCACAACAGTTATATGAATCAATTTTGACGAGTGTTGAAGAACTTATGTTCAACATTCACCCAATTATGCCATTCGTTATTTCCAACCAATGTAAGAAAAGTGAACAAACAAAACATCCAAACAAAGAGTATAACCACTACATATAACACCTTTCACAATTTCAAGGAATTGTTGTATTTATAATGACAAAGGCCACTTTCAATGCATCATGAGAAAACTTAAAAACCAACAACAATAAGAGAATGATTTAATATGTGAACACACCCTCAGAGAGTGATTTACTATGTGAATACACCATCATACTTCAACCAATGGACATTCACCACATCATGGATGTTGAGATGATTTGGGAGGTCCAAATCGAAGGCATCAAGACCCATTAGTTACATGATGGTTAAGTACCATAATGAATGCCGATGTTAATTTTTGAAATCTCGCATACCCAAATGTAGAAAAACCCAATGACCAACCTAAGAATGTAGAACAACTCACCGTTGATCGTGAAGTGGATTATACTTGGGTTATATTTGTGGCAAGATGTCACGAATCTTCATGTAGATTTTGTCCAAGTTCAGCACAAAAAAAACCTTGTATTTCTCCCCTTGTTGCTAGGGTGTATCCGGAGATGGGAAATCCACTCAAATATTGTAAATATCAAGATGTTAAAAGCCAAAATGTACCTCAAAAGGAGTGTCCTATAGAGACATGAGTGGCTATGTTGTTGTTGCGCTACAAAATATACAAGTATTGATCCCATTATGTTCTATTAGTGGTATATGTGAAGAGCACAAACCAAGGATATGTTCACTACATTAATTTGGCCATCAATGTGTGGATGAAACATAATGGAGAACCAATGCTAACACCCTAAATACCATAGTAAGGATTTTTAAAAACCACTTAGAAATATCGAGTCATGATCATATATGATGGATCAAAACATGTTGGAAGAAAAATTTCAACTTTAGGGGCATCAATACTTTTGTTGCATGGATATAAAAACCATCATCTTGGAAACTATGCATACTACCACAAAGATGTAATCATTCTTCCATTGAGTGGTGGTTATACCACTAATGAATTCCATAGAGATGGATTCTAAAGCCCTGGGGGGAACCAACAAAGGTTGGTACAACCAAGCTCCACATTCACATATTTACTTACTTTATGATAAAAATATTCATACGTAATATTCCACTTGTCTTCACATGGAAGGCCAAAAGAAGCACCTCTATAGGGGCAATAATGTTCTCCATGGAAAATTTCCTCCATATGATGAAGAGTGGGTCTCCTTGATAAGATGGAAGTGATTTGAGTGAGTTGATCCAGCTAGTATCACTAGCAAATTTGGGTCATTTTGTGACAACCATTTCAATGCTCTTCCGACGTTATGTTGTGGAGATTGCGATGAATCTCGGGCCCCTCAAACATCGCATCATATCATGTCGAACGTGTGATGAATTTGGTCAACGTCGCAAGAGCGACGAGCTACAATGTTCGTTGCACGAGAGATGACCTACAGAAGTTGTTGCAAGAGAGACAACCTACGTAGGTCATCGCAAGAGAGACATCCAACAATCATCGTCGCAAGAAAGACAATATAGGACGATCATCGTAAGAACGATAACAAAGGATGATCGTTGCAAGAACGACAATAGAGGATGATCGTTGCATGAACGACAACTGAGGATGATTGTCTCAAGAGAGACGACTGAGGATGACCGTCTCAAGAATGACAACCTAAGATGAGCGTCGCAAGAAAGACTATCTACGATCCGCATGGTCACAAGAGCGACGAAATATATCTATTTAAAAAAATAAAAAAATATATTTATTGGAAGGTTAAAAAAGGCACACAATAGTTATATTTGGTGAAGAAATAAATCAGAGCGAGCACTAGTAACTTTTATCACGATACATCAGAATCGACGTCCAGGAAGCATTGCGGAATTTGAAGTTGCGTCGGGGATAATTCTGAAGGGTGGTCTCACAATCCAAACCACGGTTTCCATTGAGGAGTATGCGTCAGCATTGGGTTGATTGCGGAATGAATAGCGGGTTGTTCCAAAACTGCCAGTCCACATCTCCGCAAACTGAAAATTATAAAAGGTCGATTTGACATTTTTATTTTTTATTATTTTCAAACTCGGGGACCGTTGGAACACTGTCGTGACCGCCATTTTTCTGTTGCAACCCAACTTTGCACCATCACATCCCATTTCCAAGTATTTATCCTATTTCCATGGATCCCATAGTATTATCAGTAGCAGAGCAAGACCATGAAAGTAACGAGGAAGCCCTAATTGAGAGAGATGCATATGTATTTGACCCTAATATCACTATTTCCCCCATTTCTGTGTCTCGAAGCAACTTGGATGATATAAAGGGAAATATTATTCCATTTTTAGAAGCAGTCCAGGCCTCCATTGTCCTGTATGTTGTCGATGTTTCTTTCCCATTTCCTGAATTCGTAGGTTGGTGTGCTGAGAAATATTCCCATTCAAAAAGGGTAATTGTCAATAAACATGGGTCTCAAAGCCTATGTAGAATAGATAATCTATCAATCCGAAAGTCACTCAATATACCGGAAGCATTTTCCTTTAATTCTGAGCCATTCAACGAATAAAAAGTGATTAGGGTTTACAGAGAATGTCATCCATAACTCAAAATTCAATTTTCTACAACAAATCATTAAACATGAACAAATGTCAGAGAGTCTGTCCTTACCAATGAGTATCAACATGATGGTCATTGAAGTTTAGTGGGTTTTTTCCCTGTTGAGTCAGGTTCTAGGTATAAATAGTGATAAATATGTTGTTGAAGTCATGCTTGGTTTTCTTTTGATTAAGTCAGAGTCTGGTCAGTCAGTCCGAATTAATTTTGATAAACTCATAGCTGACACCATTGACAAGCAGCTAGTGAATTTCCACTCTTTGAGACATTTCATATATTATACATATATTTTAAAGGTTCTCTTAGCAAGTAACCATGGGGAAATCCCTGAAGAAAATTTTGTATCTACTGAATGTAAAAGAATCACTTTGCTCATATTTATTAATAAGGTCATGTCAAGAATCTATTCTCTGGTTTTCAATACAAGTTTACCCATAGTTTTGGAGGACATGAATATTCAACTGCAGCTAAATCCAGAAAACAAAATAGAAGACTGGGTACTTTTTCTGCATTAAACAATGATCTGGGTATATGGTTTTCCCGAGTCTCCTTATCTGTTACCTATTTTCCTAACTCCCAGGTTTTTTTCTCTTAAGTTCATCAGACAAAGAATTATATCTGAGACAAAGAACTTCATCAAACTGCACAGAGCCTCTAACATCAAATTCCCCTTTGTTATTGGTCCTTTTGTTTTTAAGTCCAGATCATGTTTATCACAAGTTAAAGAAAAACTCAAAGACTTTGGCTTTTCAGAAATACAAGGAAGAAAATATGATCCACATTAGATCATATCCAAGAGAAGACAAATGAATAAAAATGCACCTTATGAACATGAGAATATGTAAGGCTTGGATAAAATAGCTAATCTGGAAGTGTGTATTGATGTCCAAGCACCATTACAACAATTTCAAACACAACAAGCTCCTCAAAAGTTGGTGATTAAAATTCCCAAATCCAGTGTGTACAACAAAAGAAACATTTCAGAGACTATGGATATTGATGTTGAACAAACTGCTAAAAAGAAGATGAAAATTGTTCAGCCAAAGAAGATTGTAGATTTGGAAGATGAAGGACCCATAGATCAATTGAATTTGAACACTGTGGAAAGTGGTACCAACATTGTAGAAATTGAGTAAAGAAATCAGTTTGAAAGTGAAGGCAACTCAAGAGTTTTTCACAGTCAAAAATATTATTTTGATAACGCACCTGATGCAACTTATCAGTCCAGAGAAGACTTAGAAAAAAAATACGCCGAAAAGAGAAATTTGGCTTTGGGTGAAATAAGGGAATTGTTCCCTGAAGTAGAATTAATTTCTCAACTGAAATCTTCCTTGTTCACTGTGAGGGATATTGAAAATAAAAATTTAAATATTTCAGTTGCAGAGGAGGATAATGTGTCAGAGATTAAAATCAAATATGACAATATAAGTGCCCCTGACAAAGTGAGATTCCACAAGCAGACCAGTGATTTGTTGTATTCTGAATATTTGAGTTTAAATTTGAAAAATTCAAAGATGACATCCTTAGCTGCAAAATTAGAAGGACAACTAAGACATGAAAATGCATCCAAAAAAGCTTGGCAAACTCCAAATAAAAGGCTTGAGTCTGAAGGTCCTCAAGGTCTAAAGAAAAGGTAGAGTTGGTAAATAAAGTCATGGTTTTAGCTCCCATTGCAGGAACTGGATCAACCACTGAAGACATTGTTCAAGCTATGTCACAAGTCAGTCTGAAAGAAGGAGAGATCAACGAGTTAAAGAAAAACATGGAGAAATTGGAGCAGGAAGTGCGCACAAAGGATGAAAATATATCCCAAGTTCAAGCTCCTCAAAAGTTGGTGATTAAAATTCCCAAATCCAGTGTGTACAACAAAAGAAACATTTCAGAGACTATGGATATTGATGTTGAACAAACTGCTAAAAAGAAGATGAAAATTGTTCAGCCAAAGAAGATTGTAGATTTGGAAGATGAAGGACCCATAGATCAATTGAATTTGAACACTGTGGAAAGTGGTACCAACATTGTATAAATTGAGTAAAGAAGTCAGTTTGAAAGTGAAGGCAACTCAAGAGTTTTTCACAGTCAAAAATATTATTTTGATAAAGCACCTGATGCAACTTATCAGTCCAGAGAAGACTTAGAAAAAAAATACGCTGAAAAGAGAAATTTGGCTTTGGGTGAAATAAGGGAATTGTTCCCTGAAGTAGAATTAATTTCTCAACTGAAATATTCCTTGTTCACTGTGAGGGATATTGAAAATAAAAATTTAAATATTTCAGTTGCAGAGGAGGATAATGTGTCAGAGATTAAAATCAAATATGACAATATAAGTGCCCATGACAAAGTGAGATTCCACAAGTAGACCAGTGATTTGTTGTATTCTGAATATTTGAGTTTAAATTTGAAAAATTCAAATATGACATCCTTAGCTGCAAAATTAGAAGGGCAACTAAGACAGGAAAATGCATCCAAAAAAGCTTGGCAAACTCCAAATAAAAGGCTTGAGTCTGAAGGTCCTCAAGGTCCGAATTTTTTATTGGATGAAAACGCTAAAATAATTCAGAGTTTGAAGAAAAAGTTGAAGATGATTGCTACAAAACACCCACAAAAAATAAAATTGGTAGCTTTAGAGCAAGAAAAAGAAACATTCCAGAAGGAAGCAATGGATTATAAGGATAAGATTTTGCAGCTGGAAAAGGAAAAGATGGAATGTTCTAAAGAAAAGGTAGAGTTGGTAAATAAAGTCATGGTTTTAGCTCCCGCTGTAGGAACTGGATCAACCACTGAAGAAATTGTTCAAGCTATGTCACAAGTCAGTCTGAAAGAAGGAGAGATCAACGAGTTAAAGAAAAACATGGAGAAATTGGAGCAGGAAGTGCGCACAAAGGATGAAAATATATCCCAAGTTCAAAAGGAAAAGGTAGTCTTGCAGGAGAAGATTAATAAGTTGAATTCAAGATTGAGAGGTAAAGGTCCGATGTAAGGAGCTAAACATATCATATGGGATTCTATAGTTGTTGAGGATGATAAATTTAGATCATATATGAATTTTGTAAGTGATAAAGATAATATAGCAATCACAACCAGGCATAGATGCACTGTTGTTAATGAGACTTTAGCCAAAAATCCATTTGAATGGGCACAAAACACCATTAATATTCTCAATGCAGTTCCTCTTATAGATATTTAGACCATTGGGGTAAAGGAAAAAACTACATTAATCATCTAGGCCAGAAGGATTATTGCAAAACATGATCTTTTGAAATTAGTTTTGAATAAAGCAATACAAATGGAACAATGTGTGCAAAATTTCAAGATTTTATTTGAATAATTGTTCATAAAGGGCCTTCCATCATTCTGGGATGGTAAAGGTAAGTTGCATGATCAAGAAGAATATAATGCACTCTTGACTCAATCAAGGATGGACCACTCCAGATTTGAAACCCTGGAGGAGGGTTTGAAAGGGGCTACTTTAGTTGATAAACTGAGTACATATTTCAAACTTCTAAATCAGTTTAAGACANAGTCTGAAAGAAGGAGAGATCAACGAGTTAAAGAAAAACATGGAGAAATTGGAGCAGGAAGTGCGCACAAAGGATGAAAATATATCCCAAGTTCAAAAGGAAAAGGTAGTCTTGCAGGAGAAGATTAATAAGTTGAATTCAAGATTGAGAGGTAAAGGTCCGATGTAAGGAGCTAAACATATCATATGGGATTCTATAGTTGTTGAGGATGATAAATTTAGATCATATATGAATTTTGTAAGTGATAAAGATAATATAGCAATCACAACCAGGCATAGATGCACTGTTGTTAATGAGACTTTAGCCAAAAATCCATTTGAATGGGCACAAAACACCATTAATATTCTCAATGCAGTTCCTCTTATAGATATTTAGACCATTGGGGTAAAGGAAAAAACTACATTAATCATCTAGGCCAGAAGGATTATTGCAAAACATGATCTTTTGAAATTAGTTTTGAATAAAGCAATACAAATGGAACAATGTGTGCAAAATTTCAAGATTTTATTTGAATAATTGTTCATAAAGGGCCTTCCATCATTCTGGGATGGTAAAGGTAAGTTGCATGATCAAGAAGAATATAATGCACTCTTGACTCAATCAAGGATGGACCACTCCAGATTTGAAACCCTGGAGGAGGGTTTGAAAGGGGCTACTTTAGTTGATAAACTGAGTACATATTTCAAACTTCTAAATCAGTTTAAGACAGTCAAACTTGGTCTACCTGTCATGTCTTATGCCACTTTTATTGACTTCGAAATTTTAATGAAAGAAATGATAGATTATGAGATTCCTTCTGAATTGCAATGGAAGGAAATAGTCAGAATGGGAAAGACCAAATATAATTTACCAGGATCGAGTAAATGATTTCCAGTTATCGACAAAAGACAACAAATCAAATGAAGATACAATCGAAGTCAAAGGACGAAGATAAAGGACCAAACTACAGGAATATCCGCAAATCCCAGATTTTGCGAACTGAAATTTTCTATTCTATTGTAATCGGTTCAAACCGAATGAAATGAATTTTTGTATAAATATTGTAGGTTTTGATGTATTCGTGGTTGGCAGAAGCACAAAGGACAAATTATATTGATCACTGTCACAATTTATGAATTTGAAAGAATACAAGTGGAGATGTACATAATTTTTTCATACCAAAGATTCATGTGGTGATGACCTGAAGTATGTGTTTCCTTTCATGCATGTTTTTCTAGTTTTCTTTCCATTCATCTGCAACCTTTCATATGTTTAAAATTTGATGTGAAAGGGTCTCTGAAATTCATAAACAAGCAAACCCAATTATAAAATCTTGAGGAAATAAACTACTACAATTTGTAGGGATTTCAAAATAAGTCTGAACTTTTGGGAAGGCCTTTGTTGAAAAATACAAAAGATAAGTTGAAGGATCCATTTTCAGTGAGTCACGACACCTTAAATGTTAAAAGATATCCACATTAAGTGGAAATCATAACTATGGATTGAACCATATGCAATACAGTAAGAGAATACTCTCAAATTGTATGTTGTGGCTTCAATTTTTTTCATTCTATATTTATATTATTTTTCTTTGTCATGGTTACAATATGCTTCAGTCACAAAAGATATACAAAGTTACAAACACAAATGCATGCAAACCTCAGTGAACGTGTAGGGCAATTAAAGTGGAAAATAATTTCCAAAAAACATGACATATTGACATAAAAGCATTAATCATTTGGATGCAATGTGCATTGCATTGAAACCAATAGAATTTATCCTTCAATTTTGTTATCACTCCGTAATTTATTTAGGTTGAGAAAAGAAAACTAGTGGTAACCACAAACCAACTTTAGAAATTGGAATTTAATCCTTCCAGTCTCAGAGAGGTCTCTCTCCCAAATCAGTTACTGAAAGGACTGATTTGATTTTTGTTTCTTGTGGTTAGGTCCTTGGATTGTGAATAAATTTTTGGATGGGATTTGATGTTAAAGCCTGCGAGAAATCCATCGGGCATGGAGTCAAAAGGTTGAAGCTTATGAATATGTGGGTAATCTGTCAATTAATGGGAAAAGACTTCAGAGGCAGGATAGACACTAATTGTGTGATGGTTTAATTTAAATGTCGTTGTAGCACAAAGGACGGAAGAAAAACATAAATCAACAATTTAAGAAATCGGATTTTGAATTTTCTTAAACTTTTTTAGCAGAAGAAAACACCATTGATATTCTAAACTTTGTGACAAAGCATAAACATGATGAATTCTGAAACAATATTTTAATTGAATATCATTCAAATATGGAAAGAGAGCAATAAACTAAAAAAGAACATACACTGAAGTGAACATGCTACACAGTCACTGTCACATGAATCTCTGAAGAAAGACTGGATCCCAGAAGCCTTGGATCACCCAACTTTATTAATTCTTCAGGAAAATATTACAGTACAAAGACTCTCAAAATAATCATGAATTCATCAAACTTTCTCCCACCCTTTGTACATTATGTGTTACAATATTTATAAAATAGTAGTACAAAAAATTAGGATCTTTGAGATATTTCAACAACTTTATCCTTATCTTCGCCTCTTTGACCTTGATAGTGTCTTAATGTGATTGGATGATGTCTGGACCCATACTTCGTTGACAGTTGGATGGTCTTTTACTAGGACCTGGAAAATTACATTTAGTTTTACCCAATCTTACTATTTCCTTCCACTCTAATTCAGAAGGAACATCATAATCCATCATTTCTTTTATTAAAATTTCCAAATCGATGCAAGGGGCATACAACATGACAATAAAACCTAATTTTATTATCTTAAATTTATTCAAAATTTCAAAATCTATGTCTAACATTTCTACTACAATTGCCCCCTTTAAAACTTCATCTAAGTCTTCAAACCTAGAGTGATCCATCCTCACTTGTGTCAAGAGTGCATTGTAGGCTTCTTTTTCGTGTAACTTTCCCTTCCCATCCCAGAATGATGGAATACCTTTGATAAATAGTTCTTCAAACAAATCCTTAAAATCCTGAACACTCTTTTCCAATTGGGCTGCTTTATTCTGGACTAAACTCGAGAGGTTGTGCTTGTTTAGGATTATTCTAGCCCATATTATCAAAGAAGTTCTATCTTTTACCCAATTTTTTGCAAACTTGATGAAGGCACTCTATTAAGGATATTGACAGTGTTCCGAGCCCATTCTGTTGGTCTTTTTGATAAAGTTTCATTAATAACTTTGCATCTCTATTTAACCAAAACTGCAATGTTGTCCTCATCTTTAACAAAATTTAGATATGTCCTCAATTTTGTAACCTCAACTGATATGGAATCCCAGATGATGTGCTCGGTTACTTGTAACAAAAATTTTCCTTTAAGCATGGAGTTTATCTTATTCACCTTTTCATGAAGGACTTCATATTCCTTTTTAAGTTGTGATACTCTTTCATCCCTTTTGTGTGCCTTTTGTTCCATTTTCTTGATATTCTCTTTCAATTCTTTTATTTCCCCATCCTTTATGCTAACCTGAGACATTTCCTAGACAATGTCTTCAGTTCCTGATTTTCTTTCAGTAGCAGAGGGTGTAACAAAGGGTACAACAAAAGACAAAGCTATGACTCTAGTTGCCATTTCTGTCTTTTCTTTTGACCATTCTAATTTTTCCTTTTCCAGTTGCAAAAATTTAGCCTGAAAATATAGTGATTGCTTCTTGAAAGCTTCATTTCTTGTTCTAATGCTACAAGTTATGCACTCCATGGATGCTCTGTAGTAGGCATTTTCAACTTTTTCTTCAGGCTGAGAATCACTTTTTCTTTCTCATCCAACAAGGCTTTCATTGCTTTGGAGCCATCAGCTTCAAGTTTCTTTATTTGAATCTGCCAGTCTTTACTTGTTGCTTTTTCCTGCCTGAGTTGGCCTTCAAGCTTGGTAGCTAGCGATGCTAATTTTTCATTTTTCAAATTGAAATTTAAATAATTTGAATATAGCATGTCACTAGTTTTCTTGTGGAATTGAACCTTATCCAGGGCACTGATATTATCATACTTTATTTCGATCTCAGAGACCTTATCTTATTTTGCTATGGAAATGTTGAATGTTTTCCTTTCTGTATCTCTGACTATGAATAATGAAGACTTGTGCTGGGAATCTTTCTTTACCTCAGGAATTAGATTCATGATCTCACTTAGTGATTCCTTTCTTTTTTCTGTATACCATTTAGATAAATCTTCCTTGGAATGGTAGGCTTCCTTTGAGGCCTGAGCAAAATAGTATTTTGGCTATGGAAGGCTCCTGAGCTACCTTCACTTTCCAATTGAACAACTCCGGATTCAATTACACTTGTGCCACTCTCCACCATGTATAAACTTGTTTGTTCTTTAGGCCCTTCATCATACAAGTCTACATATTGCTATGTCCGGATGGTTTTTATTTTCTTTCTGGCAGTGTGTTCAGGGTCTATGTCCATTGCCTCTGAAACAATCCTCTTTCTCTGAGTACTAGCTTTTGTAACCTTAATTACCACCTTTGGAATACTCTGTTGTGTTGGTTCCTTTTGTACAGGGGCTTAAACATCCACACATTCTTCAAGATTTGCAAAATTCTCCAGGCCTTCAATAGGCTCATGCTCATATGGAACATTCTTGTTCATTTGCCTCCTTCTAGATATGATCTGATGAGGATCATATTTTTTGTTAGGATATTTAGACACTTAGGAGTTAGTTAAGATCT
>SNQJ01S0190436.1:4000-16237 GCA_010110895.2 Picea sitchensis
CCTTAGTATATTTGTTAGGGACTACCCCCCTTGGCTTCGCTAGGAGTTGGCCTAGACGAAGGAGTTGAGGATTAGGTGACAGCACCTTAACTCTCACTTGCCCCCAAGGACACACCGAGTAGATTGAAGATTTCTTCCACGTCTCCCAGGTGTGTATAAGGCGGCAACAGGCTTGAAGGAGCATCCAACTTCAATGTGTGGAAGCTCCGGATAACGAATATCTTGCAGGAGCATGAACTTGAGCAGTATGTAACCTCAGTGATGGAGGAACCCACCACAAATGCAAGTAGAGCGGCCTTCAGGAAGAGTCAAGCAAAGGCCAAGCGAATACTCTTTCACTCAGTCAAAGACAGTATAATGTCAGCAATGACTTCATTAATGACTGCCAAGAAATGTATGCGTACCTTGGTAAATCTGTATGAGAAAAAGGCACCCAGTCAGAAGAGGACACTTAAGCACAAGCTTAAGCATTTGAAGATAGAGAAAGGTGAATCAGTAGCATCTTTTTGTTCCAGGATAGCCCAAATCAGAGATCAGTTGTTGGTCACAGGTGTCACAATGGATGGTGATGACTTAGTGCAGGCCATATTTGATGGCCTTCCTTTTGCATGGG
The DNA here is from genome assembly GCA_010110895.2 of Picea sitchensis. Classification (NCBI taxonomy): domain Eukaryota; kingdom Viridiplantae; phylum Streptophyta; class Pinopsida; order Pinales; family Pinaceae; genus Picea; species Picea sitchensis. The sequence continues at coordinate 4,614 of SNQJ01S0190436.1, forward strand.
AAACTTTCTTATCCAGCGTTAGTGGGAGAGAGATACAACCCTCATTTGAGAGGTTATGGCATGATTGTCTCCAAGAGGAGAGTCGCACTGCTACCAGAAGTGAGCCAACCAAAGAAGAGCATTCAACATTAGCATCAAGATTTAAGGGAAAGAAGAAGGTCACTTTCCATAAAGGCTCTCAGAAGAAGTCAAACACCAAAGGTATGTTCAAAGGCAAGAATATTGATACATCTAAGATTAAATGCTTTAGTTGCAATAAGTTGGGTCATTTTGCTAGAGACTACTGGTATAGGAAGAAAATCCAAGGAAAGGGAAACATCATGCCTCAACTGTTGAGGATGATGAATCCAAAAGAAATCGGAAAAGTCCTTCTAATGAAAGAGAAAATAGAAAAGAATATTACCTAGTTTCTGCTTTATCCAATACAGTTATCACAGGGCCGAAAACTTGGTTAGTAAACAGTGGTGCATCAAAGCACATGACAGGGAACAAGGAGATCCTTTCAGATTTCAAGACGAAATCTTTTGCAGAGCAGGTTGAGCTTGGGGATGACAAATGTTACAAGATAGAGGGAGTAGGATCTATCTCCTTCAGATTGGAATCTGGGACTATGCTTCATGTTGATGAAGTATTATATGTACCAGGGCTCAAGAAGAATCTATTATCAGTTGCAACCCTTGAGGACAAAGGATATTGGGTAATCTTCAAGGACAGAAAGGCACTTCTGTGGGATAAAGATAGCCACTTGAGTACAACAAAACCTATTGGGACTTGCAGAGGAGGACTATATGTTGTGACAAGACAATCAGTTCATGCATTAGCTCATGATGCGTCTAGCTCCAACGAGTTGTGGCACAAAAGGCTTGGACATCTTCATTACAAAGCACTCTCAAATCTGCAGAATATGGTATGTGGCATGCCCTCTATTTCTTTTAGTAAAAATAAAATTTGTAAAGGATGCATGCTTGGTAAAAATATAAAGAAATCATTTCCTAGCAGTGACAGTAGAGCTCAAGGCATCTTAGATCTGGTTCATTCTGATGTGTGTGGTCCCATGGCATCTCCCTCTCTTAGTGGTTGTTTGTATTATGTCATTTTTATTGATGATTGCTCAAGAAAATGTTGGATCTATTTCCTTAAAGAAAAAAGTGACACATTTGATAAGTTCAAAGAGTATAAAGCCTTTATTGAAAACAAACAGGGAAACACATCAGAACCCTTAAAACAAACAATGGAGGAGAATTTGAATCTCTCCAGTTTGAGGATTTCTGCAAGGAAGCATGAATGAAGAGACGGTTGACCGTGCCATATAACCCTCAGCAAAATTGTGTTGTTGAGAGGATAAATAGAACAATATGTGAGGCAGCGAAAGCCATGATGTTTGACCAGGATCTGCCAAATTCTTTATGGGTAGAAGCTAGCTCCACTGCTGCATATATTCAGAACAGGTGTCCTCGTGCTATCTTGAAGGACAAGACTCCTAAAGAGGTCTTCTTAGGGATCAAACCTGAGGTAGGGCATCTAAGAATTTTTGGGTGTCCAGTATATATTCATGTCCCTAAGGAAAAGAGAACAAAGATGGAACCCTCCAGCAAGAAAGGGGTATTTGTGGGATACAGCGAGATCTCCAAGGCTTACAAAATATACATACCAGGTCATAGGCAAATAGAGGTAAGCAGAGATGTGACTTTCCATGAGGAAGCCGCATTCAAGAAATTTAGAGAGCTTCAACAGGATTCAGAAGCAACTCAGCCAGCTTCACCCTCTTCTGAAAATGAAGAGTCTGATGATCAAAGGGAGGAACCTCACTGTAGGGCCAAGTGATGAGCTCCTAGAACCTATTGAAGAGTTGGAAAGAACTCTCGAAGAACCTCCAGCCAAAAGGAAGCCAAGATGGCTTAAAGAAACAGTGCAGGAAGCAGAAAAGATAGCTACTCCCAAAGGAACTTTCAGGGAAAGTAAGCAGCCTCACAGGTTTCGAGGCTATGTTGCACTGATGAGCAGTATCAGTGATGCCAAACCTTCTTCATTTGAAGAAGCAGATAAATTACAAGGATGGAAGGATGCCATGCTTGAAAAATACAAATCTATTCTAAAGAACAATGTCTAGGACAGTGTGCCAAGGCCAAAGGGAAAATCAGTGGTCTCTTCCAAATGGATGTAACTTCCAACCAAGAACTGAAGCTAATGCAATAATAACTCGAATGGAGGTATACCTAGCTACTTGGGCAAAAGTCTCGTCGTAGTCAATTCCTTCTTTCTGAGTGAAACCTCTGGCTACAAATCTATAAGATCAAACATGGAGTCGATGGGAGTGTGGAAAAGTTCAAAGCAAGATTTGTAGCCAGAGGCTTCACTCAGAAAGAAGGAATTAACTACGACAAGAATTTTTCCCTAGTAGCCAGGTATACCTCCATTCGAGTTATTATTGCATTAGCTTCAGTTCTTGGTGGGAAGTTACATCAGATGGATGTAAAAACAACATTCTTGAATTGAAAGATTGAACAAGGGGTCTTTGTGGAACAACCAGATGGTTTTGTACTGCATAACAAAGACACTCATGTATGCAAGCTAAGGAAGGCCTTGTATGGTCTTAAGAAGGCTCCCAGAGTTTAGTATGACAGGATTGATGACTTTCTTAAAAGCCTAGGCTTTCAGAAAAGTGATGTTGATGCGAATCTGTATTTCAAGGAAATAGGGAACCAGCCTGTTATATTAATCTTATATGTTGATGATCTCTTTCTGACGGGAGATGAAGGGCTAATAACCTGGTGTAAGAGGGAGTTAATCTCGGAATTTGAGATGAAAGACTTAGGCTTGATGCATTACTTCCTAGCATTTGAAGTGTGGCAAAGATAGGGCGAGATAAGCGTTGGCTAGCTGTTCTATGAAATGGCTTTTTTCGCCAAAATCCGGCGATCTAAATTTACACCAATAATTATTTTTGGTTGTTCAAAATCCATTTCTGAATGCATAAATGGATTCAGCATGCTGAAAAACTCCTAGGGCACTTGGATTCTACAAAAATAATCACTTAAATCTAAGAATCCAACAATTTCTTGTCGGATTTCTGGCAAATATCCCCGGAAAAAAACTTCATTTCGTAGAATCTTTAGCCTACAGCTTTCTGGCACAAGGAAAATACACAGTGAATGTGTTAAAGAGGTTTGGTATGATGGACTGTAAATCCATGACTACTCCGATGATCACCAACCTTAGAAAGCTGCATAATTCTAATACAGGTTCAAATTTGGTGGATCCCACCATGTATAGACAGTTGATTGGATCATTGATGTATATGATACATACCAGGCCAGACATATCCTATGCAGTGATTGCAATGAGTCAGTTCATGGCGGAACCGAGACAAAGACATTGGGTGGCAGCAAAGAACATCTTGAGATATCTCAAACAGACCATCACCTATGGTCTGAGATATACATCCAATGGTGGTTTGTTTCTGCATGGGTATGCAAATGTTGATTGGGCAGGAATCCCAGTGGACCGAAAGAGTACTTTTGGATACTGCTTCAGTTTAGGATCCACTATGATCTCATGGTCAAGCAGGAAACAACGATCCAATGCACAGAGTACAACAGAGGCTGAGTACATTGCAGCAAGTGATGCGAGCAAAGAAGCAGTATGGCTCAGAAAATTGGTTTCTAGGTTGTTTGGTGACAAACTCAAGACGACAGTGGTTCACTGTGATAATCAAAGTTGCATAAAATTGACAAAGAACCCGGTATTTCACGACAGGTCAAAACATATTGACATGAAGTACCACTACATCCAAGACTTGGTCCAGAGAAAAACTGTAAAGCTACAGTACATAGCCACAAGCGAGCAGGTAGCTAATATCCTGACCAAGCCATTTCCATTGAGACAGTTTGTGCAACTGAGAGGCAAGCTTGGTGTGGCTGAGAATGACTCCCTCGCTGAGAAGGAGTGTTAAATTTGGCAGCGTCGGCAGTCATTCTCCAATGAGAGGCCATGTGGGCCACCCTGAGGCTGGCTAGGGAGATTTGGAGAATCAATCAGTCTTGTGAGGTATTGACAAAAGTCGGGGGGAACGTACAACCTCTGTGAGCATAGACAGTCTAGTGCAAAAGTCAGGGGGAACGTACAACCTCTCTGAGCATAGACAGACTAGTGCAAACGTCAAGGGGAACGTACAACCTGTGAGCCTAGTCAAGCCTTGTGAGCCATGAGCAAAAGTCAAGGCATCTAGCAAAAGTTAGGTTGAACGTAAAATTCATATGAGCTAGAAACAAACAATCTTCCTTATATTGCATTGCAAATGATGTAAATGTATTGATCTAGTGCGTTGGCACGTGTAACATTATCCACCATGAAAAGAAATTTGAATTGTCGTGATAAGAGTCGAGTTGAATGAGTTGTTAAACTCATGTTGTAAAAGGTCAAGTTGAAATTCGAGTTTGAGTTGTCAAACTCAAGTTGTAAAGGTCGAATTGCATGCATGCATGCATGTCAAGTTGCATGCATGCATTTCAAGTTGCATGCATGACATGCATGCATGTCAAGTGCATGTTGAGTTAGTTTGCATGCATGTCCAGTTGTAGGTCGAGTTGCATGGTGAGTTTGCATGCCATGCATTGCCAAGTCAAGGGCGAGTTGTAATGAAAGAGTCGAGTCAACAAGTCCAGTTCTAATTCGAACTATTTGAAGTCAAGTTCAGTTTGAAGTGAAGTCTCATCTCCAGTTCTAATTCAAGTTGAAGGGTTAAGGCGAGTTGTGAAACACATGCAAACACCTTACTATTTCGAGCTCTCACTCTCTTCTCTCAAGCGCCTTCTTATACACAGTTTGACCCTCATTCCACACGTCTTGTTATGCAGTGGAAGGATGAAGGAGAGGCAGCGTAGGTGTCCAAAAGGCAGCGAAAGTTCTCTGCTACAGTGCTGGTGTATATCAGTCCAAAAAGACAGCGAAGGTAATCTGCAAACAGTTCTGATATATATCAACAGAAAAGGCAGCAAAGAAGTCATGAGGCAACGTATGAATTCTGTCCACAGTGCTGGTATCTAACAGCAGAATAGGACAGCAAGGTCTCTCTGCTTTTACAGGTCACATCAGTTCATACAAGGAGTTCATAGATAGGATCATGGATAGGTTTGACAGGAGGGATCTAGAGATCCATTTCATGGATTTAGCCCAGTTCAGACAAACTGGCACACCTGAGGCATTCATCACAGAGTTTCAGAGGGTAGTCGTGGCAGTGACAGATATTTCAAAGCCCAGATTGATCATTGCTTTTCACAGAGGGTCTCACAGAACCCTTGAGAGGATGGGTGAAGGCCTACAGACCTCACACACTACAGGCTGCCACCCTGTGCACCAGAGATCTAGCAGACTCAGTGCCAAAAACCAAAACTTTTTCCAAACCCTTTGTGCCACAGAAGGACCGGGATAGGAAACCATTCCAGAGAGAGTGGAAGGATAAGGAAAGGTTGGATGATGATACAAGGCATGAGCTTATGAGGAAGAAGCTATGCTTCACATGCAAGGACCCTTGGGTCCCTGGCCACAGGTGCATGGGCCAGGGAGAGATCCATTACATTGAGGTGGCAGCAGACAATGATGAGGAGGAACAGGACAGTGAATCCACTAGCTCAGAGAGAAGGAGCCATCACATGCAGAGGAGCAGCCTCCAAGGAGACCACCGACACCAGTAGGGGCCCAACCACCGGGAGAGCCACAGCCTCGTGAGAAGGCTAAGAGACGGGCACCAACAAAGGGAGGAGTCATAGCGACCCTTTTTGGTATTCCCAGGTATGACACCCTCAAGATCAGAGGAACAATCCAAAGACAATGGGCAATTGCCCTAATAGATGGTGGGGCAACCCACAATTTCATTGATGTTTCATTAGTATCGAGGCGAGCACTTCAGACAGAGGAGTTTGAGGGGTTTGATTTTGCAGTAGCAAATGGCCACATAGTGGAGTGTGTAAACAGTGTCCCAGACTTGGAGATAAAGTTAGGTAACTACACCATGAGAGATACATCTTATGTAGTTGACCTATCTGACACGGATGTGGTGTTGGGAGTCCAGTGGTTGATCACCTTGGGAAAGATTTCTACCAACTACCAAACCTTGGAGATGGGGTTCAGAGACAGCGAGGGGAAGAGGATTGTACTGAGGGGCATGTCGACAGAGTAACCCAGGACAATTTCGGCAAAGAGGATGGAGAGGATCTTCAAGCATGGGGAAGTAGCATATGCAGCAAAGTGCTTAATCACCACACGGAGGGATTCATATGGTCAACATCAATATCAAACAGAGATCGAGACTTTGTTGAGTCGGCATCAGCAGGTTTTTGGTTAGATTCCGCCAGGGAGACCACCCGACAAGGGGTTTGAGCACACCATTGAGCTGGAGGAAGGTGCAAAACCCATGATTACAGCACCCTATCATCATCCTAGGAGGTTCAAGGATGAGATAGAAAACGAAATCAAGGAATTGCTAGCGATGGGACACATCAGACCCAACAACAGCCCATTCGCTTCTTCAGTTGTCTTAGTTCTGAAGAAGGATGGTACCATGAGGATGTGTATAGATTACCGCGCTTTGAACAAGAAAACCATCAAAAACCGATATCCTATTCCACGCATTGATGAGTTGATGGACGAAGTGTGTGGAGCAATTTTCTTCTCTAAGATTGACCTACGCTCTGGATATCATTAGATCAGCATTAGAGAGCAAGATATAGAGAAGACGACATTTCGATGCCACTATGGACATTTTGAGTTCCTGGTTATGCCATTTGGGCTTAACCAATGCACCAGCCACGTTTCAGTCTTGCATGAACCATATATTCTGAGATCACTTGAGGAAATCAGTATTGGTATTCTTTGACGACATTTTGGTATACAACAAGACATGGCAAGAGCATCTGAGGCATTTGGATGAGGTACTCAACATCATGGAGTCACAGTCACTGTATGCTAAGGAGTCAAACTGTGAGTTTGGCATGACAGAACTATTGTACTTGGGCCACACATTATCAGCACACAGGGGATACAAGTGCACCAGGAGAAGATTAGGGCCATTTTAGATTAGCCAACACCCAAGAACGTGATAGAGTTGAGAACTTTCTTTGGGTTATGTAGCTATTACAAGAGGTTCGTGAAGGGTTTTTCACAGTTGGGGGCACCACTCACTGACCTCACCAGACAAGGGACCTTCATTTGGACAGACGAGTCACAGAAGGCATTTGATCATATGAAGGAAGTCATGGGCACATGTCCAGTGTTGGCATTGCCAAACTTCACGCTACCGTTTGTACTAGAGTGTGATGCATCAAGAGAGGGGATCGGAGCAGTGTTGATGCAAGGGGGACACCCCATTGTATTTGAGAGCAAGAAGCTCAATCAGCCCAAGAGGCTGTATTCAATCTATGACAAGGAGATGATTGCAATCATGCATGCCTTGACCAAATTCATACAGTACTTGGTGGGTAGCAAATTTGTGGTCAAGACAAACCATAATAGTTTGAAGTATTTCCTTGAGCAGAAGGATCTCAGCGAGCGTCAGCAGAAGTGTGTGACAAAGGTCCAGGCCTTTGATTTTGACATAGAGTATGTCAAGGGGAAGAAGAACATTGTATCAAATGCATTATTCTAGGAGACCAATAGCTTGTTCCTTGATGGAGATTTCAGCAGAGTGGAAATCCCACTTGTTAGTGGAATATTCCAAGAACAAGTTCGCTTGGGAGATATTGGATGGGCAGGTACAGGACAACAGATACAAAGTCATAGATGACGTCATCTTCTACAAAGACCGAGTCTACCTAGTGCCAGGATCAGGTCTTAAGAAGAAGATTTTGGCAGCAGTACACGACCCTCCATTAGTAGGCCATCAAGGATTCTTCAAAACCTACAGGCAGGTCAGAGAGAGATTCTCTTGGAAGGGTCTCAAGCGAGATGTGATGAGACATATTAGTGAGTGTGTGACTTGTCAGCAGAACAAGTCAGAGCAAACACTTCTAGCAAGGTTACTACAGCCACTTCCCATTCTGGAGCAGAAATGGGAAAGTATATCCATGGACTTCATTACAGGCCTACCCAAGGCTCAGGCTAAGGATTGCATTTATGTAGTGGTCAACAGATTGACCAAGTTTGCGCATTTCTATGCGATTCCTACATATTACAGCACAATGCAAGTGGCAGAGCTATTCTTCAGGGAGGTTTTCAAACTTCACGGGTTGCCATAGAGCATTGTCAACGACAAAGACAATCGGTTCATCGCCACATTTTGGCAGTAGTTATTTAGATTGGTGGGGACAGATTTGACACCCAGCACCAGTTACCACCCCCAGACAGATGAGTAGACGGAGATAGTCAACATGTTGGTAGAGGGCTACTTGAGGAACTATGTTAGTGGACAGCAAAGAGCGTGGGTAAGGTGGTTACATCTTGGAGAGCACTGATACAACACTACCTTCCACATGTCCATAGGTATGACCCCATTCAAAGCATTATATGGGTATGATGCTCCCACTTTGATTGACTTGGTTTTTGGAGACAGTCGGGCTCCCAAGGCCAAGGACTGGATAGTAGAGAGTCAGGAGATTCTCAAGGTACTAAAAGAGAATCTACAGACTGCACAGAATCGGAAAAAGGTGAATGCAGACAGGCACAGGATAGAGCGTAGCTTTGAGGTTGGGGATCTAGTATTCCCGAGGCTACAACCATACAGGTAGTCATCTCTGAAGAAGAGCAGGGCAGAGAAGCTCAAGCCCAGGTTCTATGGGCCATACAGGGTCATATGCAGGGTAGGCAAAGTGGCCTACGAGCTAGAGCTACCAGAGGGGAGCCAGATTCACAATGTGTTTCACGTTTCTTGTCTTAAGAAAGACGTGGGACAATTCACCAGCACTTCAGAGGAGCTTCCACCTTTGGATGAGGAGGGGCAGTTAGAGTTAGTTCCTGAGGAGGTATTGGAGTTCAGAGAGCGAAGATTGAGGAGCAGGGTCATCGGGGAGTGTTTGGTCAGATAGAGGGGGCTTCCAGTAGAGCATGCTACTTGGGTTAGTGAGCAAATTTTGCAGCACCCTGGATTGATGTTGCTTGAGGACAAGCAATCTCGGGAAGGGAGGACTGTAATGTCCCTTTCCGAGAAGGAGCTCCAGAGAGGATGGCTTAGTAGTCTAAACATCCCCTTTCAGACTATAGCCAGGGAGAAACAGGGGAAACATGGTCATTTGGTGTCGTTTCACTAGGGAATGTTAAATTTCGAAAGTGACATTAAGTGAAAAGTGGGAAAAGCGTCTTTTAAGTGAATTAATCTAAAACCTAAGTGAAGGAGCTAAATATAGAGGTCAACAGAGAATTAGGGTTTGAGTGGGTATATGAAGGGAAAAGCGACCTAATTCCTCATTATTACAGTTTATGATTTGACATTTGAGCTCTGAGGAGAAAACACAGGTTCAGCTAAATCACTGGAGACACCAGTGGGTTGATTTCGGTGTTGAGAGACACACCCTAGTCACCGAGAAGATCATCCAAATCTTTCATCATTTTGCAGCAACAGTTTTACAAGTTCAGACAGCTAGTGCACACTGTTATCCCCATTTTGTGGATAACTAAGGAGATTATGTCTCGAGGCCCTCAGGTTGCAGATATGGAGTGTCGAGAGACTACATGACCAGCAGTACCCTTTTGCACAGTTGGAGACCCTTCTCACCACCACAGAGGTCGCAGATTTCCAGATGGCATCCACCACATCAGCTAGCTTCCGGAAGGCAATGGGCCTTGCTCCATGAGGTACAAGTCAGTATTATGGTGAGCATGATTTCAATATTTAAGGCATTTAGGTATGTTGTATCTTAGATTGCTCTAGATTTCATGATATATGCTTGGACATTATGTCGTTTGCCCTGCTTCACCTTGGTGGTTGACATTGTACCCTAGTAAGTGGTCTTCTTTGGGGATGGGTTTGCTACTAGGAACTCCCTTGAAGAGCCATCATACCGTTCCCGACCATATTTACCACTTTCCATCACTATTTCCCCTCATTTCCTTTTCTCTTGAGATGTTAGGGTGTACTGACCCAAGAAGGGGTTGTCCCTCATTCTATGGGAAGAAGGGGTTGAAGGCCCAGAGGGATTGATGTTGGGTAAAAGATAAAAGCCTATGTATGAACCTTCTAGATGCTTCGCCCAGGGATCACCCAAGAAAGCAATGAAACGCTTATCTTTGAGAAAAGGGGGACCCAAAATAAAATATGATTAAGAATGCTTAAAAGGATAATTGGAGGATAGGAGGTCTCATCACGAGCCGGCCTATCATGTCCATGAATATCTAGTGGTATGACATTACCATCATCTGGTCATCAAGCCAGGGTAATGGCTCTCAGTTGCATGGCTGAGAGAAAGAGGGTTTCATCACGAGCCAACCTTCTCATTTCCACTAGGTGTTTGTGGGTGACATTGCCATTATCTGGACACCACGCCAGGGCAGTGGTCTTCAACCCTTCCTTAAAATTATGAAAGAATGAAAGAATGGCAAATAATGGGCTTGGAAAAAGTGCATTGCAGACGAAGGTACCACACACCCTCTACAAAGGCACCCATGAATGAGACACTACGACCTCTTGTGTGTCATGAGCCCTATGCCCATTGAGTCTTGACCCTAACCGCTTCACCCACTTTACATGACTTAAGAGAGGGATCTCTTGGAAACTCTCCTTGACCTAGGGCAAGATCTACCCAATAGGACACCTCGTCAACCCTCCCATATTCAAGCTTGACAAGTCGCATAATGTCTTTCAGCACTTAATAGTTTGATATAGTGATCTTTGATGCACATGCTTAGGTGGCTTATTTATTGATTGGATTCACTTATCATGATGTTATGACTTGAGATCCTTAGAGGGTGTGCTTATTTGTCTTTGCAGGACCTAGTTGGTGGACAATTTTGGAAGAACAAGCCTAGCTTGGGCTTCCATGGGGATGCAAGGGCCCACATGCCGGATGAGAAAGATCAAACTTGGAAGGCCTAGAAGATGACTTGGGCAACGCAGCCTAGCCCCTACATGCCAAACGTTTTTCCTAGGAGAGGAAAAAAGTCACTTCTAGAGGCATGACGTCACCTACGGGGGTTAGGGCTTGGTGGTGAGGTGACATACATTGGCACAAGGACGTTTTAAGGGGCTTGAGCCTTGATCATGAAGGAATTTGTTTGGATGCTTGACACGTGGCTTTGGGAAGCCTCTCTACTCTCCTCCATCACCAACGACCTCCTCCTAGCACCAAAACGTCCCCTAAAGGGGTGACGTCCTTATAAACTAGGGTTTTACTTTGTGCAAAAATGGAAATTAAAGTGAATTGTTTAATATTACTTTGTGAAAGGGGCAAGATTAGGGTTGTTGACCCCTAGTCTTGTGGTTTACCCTTAATTGTGTGGACAAACTATCTTAGTGACATTTTGTATAAATAAGAGATCATAAAATCTCATTTTATCATAACTCTCTCTCTTGTGAGAAGTACTTGGTCTGAAATTTTCGCTACCTTTGGCAAATTGTCTCTCTTGTGCTCTTGTTTATGGTTATCGCTTGATGTATGGTTGATGGAAGTGATGCCCTAGCCTTGAAAGGCTTCTCTCTT
>SNQJ01S0190436.1:16247-34348 GCA_010110895.2 Picea sitchensis
CCCCATCGAGGTGACAGTGGGTGGGGAAGCTCCTGTTACGCCGGTTTCAAGCCCTGACTCAAGCTTTCAAACCTTTCCTACAAACCGTGCGATAACATGGCCCAATGTCACCAATTCATGATACCACCACTCGTGTGCCTCACCCTCCAAGTGTAAGGTAGCGAAACTGATGGCTTTTGACTCGGTCATCTGGTTGAACTTGTAGTAGGTGTCTAGCTTCTCTACCCAAGCTCTAGCGGTGCATTTGGATGATCCGTCGAAAGAAGGTATGGTGAGTTTACAACTTTTCGGATGAAATCAATGTTATGCCCCTGCTGCTGCTGCGACCCTCCCCTCTGTGGCTCTCTGGAGCGGTTCTTGAGTCTGAGTCCACAATACTCGACTAAGGTCATATCTTGATGGAAGTCACGACCCAATGCTGCATACTCCCTCCAATACTCTGCAATGTCCTCTGCGTGAGTGGGTGGTCTCTGTGCTATCGACATCTGTGCTGCTACCGGGGGTGCCCTCTGGAAACTGGGAAACAAAGGTTGGGGAATCCTACTCGCAGAGGTGTGTGTGCGAGTGGGTGATTGGGGTCTACTGCCTGCCCCTGCGTTCCCCTGTGCTGCATGTGGGGCTTGTGTGCCCAGGATGCCCACCATAACCAATCTATCAGCCACATGTGCCAAGGACTGAGACATGGTCCGCTGACTAGCTAACATATCACTGATAACTTGCATGAACGCTGCCTCTGGTTCCATGGGGGCCTTACCATTGTCCTCTGGTCGCTCATATTTGTCTCCTAGCATCCTCTTTGCCTCGTGCTCAGCCTCACGCTATGTTCTGCTCTCTACTTCTATGTGTGCCTCTTCCTCTTCCTCTGAACTGGGAGGGAAAGGAGGAAAGTCAGGCCTAGGCCTTCTTTCCTTGTGCCTGTTGTAAGTGACATATTCGTCACCTACGTGCTCACGGCCATCTGGGTCTTCTGCTGTACTCATCGTCTCTAGTCACAGGTTGACAGGACTAAAGCTCTGATACCAATGAAGTATCCCTGATCCCGCTGATCAGGATATCTACTACGGATATAGTGTTTTGTCTCACAGATCTGATAACCTGGGTTTTTCTGAATGTGTTTTATCTTCAGATCTGATACTCTGGGGGTTTATGGATGCGTTTTAGTTTTGTGCTTGAGATGTTTCGTGGTTGTTGCATGTGCATGTTATATGTTATGGTTTAAACAATATATATATGATGCATGCAGAAACAAGGATCATCAACCGCCCAATAATATGTATTATGAGATTCAAGCATGGAAATACAATGAAATACTGGAAATATAGAAGATAGTCTTCAGTTAGATCTCATGGATTGTCACTGGAATATAAGTAAATAACATAAAATACCCGTGATCAGAAGATGAAGGCAGATTTGATGCATGCACGGATAGATCAACAAAAATCGGCGATTTCGGAGAAGTACGGTAACTGCTAATAAACTGGAAAACTTGTCCGGAAGGTTATAACCGTCAGAATGAGCTGAAAACTGTCCCAATAGAAGCGCCCTGGCCTCTAGAATGATATTGGTGATTGTCGGATGACTGATCTGGCCTCTGATGCTTCGGATCTTGTCCCCTGGGGGTCTGCGCACCTCCTGGGCACCCTGGATGCACCCCAAATGATTCCACCAACGAAATCGACTGCTATAGGACTCAAAAAGATCACCTCGACAAATGCGGAACTGGGTCGAAAGGGTTTCCCCAGATCTGCTCTGATGCTCCGTCTATAACCCCAACTGTCCTTCCAAAAGAGCTGCGCCCTAAATGGATGAATGATGCGCTCTGAAGGATTCCACTGTCCGAATCTGATGGAAAGTGGCTCAATCTATGTGCCTTGGCTGGATCTCAACTGGGTCGGAAGGAAACTGCAATCCGAGCTCTGATCTCGTGCAACTACACAAACCCTCTATCTGACTTGCGCCCCCACTGGCTAAGCCGCGCAACACTGATAACGGATACTCTTGAATAGCACGGTGAAATACCTGGATGGTATCTCCGATGGGCTAGGGTGTGTCTCTCAACACCGAAACCAATCAATGGTGGTGGTTTCCTCCAGAAATCCACAAAACAGTAGAAGTTGAATCTCTTCCTCCTTTGGGAACTCTCAACATCAAATCATAACAATGCATAATGAGGAATTAGGTCAAATTCCTTCCTTTATACTCTTCCCGATCTAATTCACCATTGACCTCACTCAAGCTAGGCGCTTTTCCTCCTAAGGTGAATAATTAATTAATTAAGTCCCCCTTTAGTACCTTTTCGTTCTAATTCTTCGTTGACTTAGGCTTAAGTGACTTTTCCTATGCTTTTTGGCTTAATTCATCGTTTAGCCATCAAATCACCCTTATTTCTCCCTTTTGTTCCCTATTTGTGCCTAACTATAGTCTATGGGAACACATAGACTACTAAGTCACTCCCTGTTGACCTACTCTTGGGAACGGGACATCACAATCTAGACAATGCACTTCCTATTCATTTCAAGAAACTTACATTTTAAATAGGTTGTTGTTAACATTCTTGTTTTTTAATGAGATTTTAATATTGAAACCAACAAGCAATCGAATATCCCATAGTAGGTGGCCAACTCCTCTCCCCTATAGAAATTTGCAAGAAATCCTCTCTCTCTCTCTCTCTCTCTCTCTCTCTCTCTCTCTCTMTMTMTATATATATATATATATATATATAAGGGATACTCCCCCATTYGYGGCTTCTTAACTRAAGGATTCTTCATTGATYGTTGTAAGTCAACTACACTTCATTAAAATACTCCTAGATTGGGGAAGGGAACACTCGTTACATCATGATAAGAGGAATTTGTTATACACACACACACAACTACACTTCATTAAAATACTCCCAAATTGGGGCAGGAAACACAATACTCCTAGATTGGGGAAGGGAATGCTCGTTACATACACACACACACACATCGTATAAGAGCGTGGTCCTAGTGCTACTAAGAAGTCCATTCAAGATTTCAACTTATTCAAAGGGTCATTGAAAAGGAAACAAGATGTTTTTTCCCAAGATTTTAGGGATTCAAAATCCTATTCATTAATGAAAAGGATAGTTGATCTATGGAAGATCAAAACATATTATGAAATTGAAAATCCTTCCTCGAATTGTGCTATTTCATCAAATCCAGTTAGTATATATAATGAAAAGGATAGTTGATCTATGGAAGATCAAAACATATTTTGAAATTGAAAATCCTTCCTCGAATTGTGCTATTTCATCAGATCCAGTTAGTATATAAGATCAAAACATATTTTGAAATTGAAAATCCTCTTATCATGATGTAACGAGTGTTCCCTTCCCCAATCTAGGAGTATTTTAATGAACTGTAGTCGACTTACAACATTCAATGAAGAATCCTTTTGTAAGAAGCCATGGGTGGTGAGTATCTCTTTTTCTAAAATCTCCTAGGACTTGCACCCGTTAGCTAGGAGGATCTCGAGAATGATGTCACGAGGCACATGGGGGCATGCTCGGTATGTCAGCATTATGAGTCAGGGCATGATTCCTTAGCCACCCTCATTTTAGGGAAGAGTTGGGAGAGTATGCTAGCGTCTCTTAACCTTAGTGTCCTAGAGCTATATAGTAGTGTTGACATCATAGGGATACTACCAGAGCATGTGACACCGCAGATAGCAGTATGGATTGACAGGGAGGTCGAGTTTAGTGATTATGGACTAGATAACATAGCTATCAGTACACTTCGGTCGGAGGTTTACAGTTCAGTAGCATCGAGATACTTGGTATGGCACCCTCAAAGTTATGTGATTTAGGGTTTAGAGCTCTTCTAGAGCGCATGGGAGTTTCAGGGACTTGCATGATTGGCTCCTTCCATTGTTGGGGGAGTTTGAGAGCAGATCGAGATGAGGATGCTATGTGGCAGGATGGATCGGCTTGGTTGAGGATCATGTATATCAGCAGATCATCTTCTTGGTTAGCAGGGGGTCTGGATTCTATCGAAGATGGTAGTTGGGAGATGGGTTTAGGTGAGAGACTCCTTGATGGATGGATACAATATTTACTTGTTCCATTGGTTGGCGGTCTTCAGGAGACTCATGGTGTTGATGTCTTACAAGACTATACTTTACAGGGCACTACAGTTCACATCTTGATTTGGGATCCAGGGATTGGAGTACTTGGTAGTCCAGAGTTTGATGGAGTTGAGATCCGAGTGGAGCGGTTGCTTGAGGAGTTGACTGAGGATGTACTGCACATGATCATATTACTCATCAAGAGCATTTGGGTGGCATGTGTGGTGAGCACTTGGAGGGGCCATGTCTTGATGGGAGAGTACTACAGGTCACACAGGTGGATATGGGATCCTCAGATCATATATAGATTGATTCAGTTATTGCTTGAGGACAAGCAATATTCGAGTAAGGAGGACTGCAATGTCCCCATTTTTGGACTTACTTATGTTATAGATTGGGATGCGTGTCAGAGTAGCCAGTTGGGGGTGATAGTGAGATCAGGAGGTACTGAAAGGTTTTATTGGGCCCGACTCACCTTATTTATCATATTTCATCATCAGGATCCATTCCTCACAACTTGTCTTTGGTTTCGTTGCCATCTGACGATTTCGGTAATTTTGAGTTATTATGGAGCATATTTTAATTAAATTCACTAAGGAGGTCATTTTGGGGCATAATACTTACATAGTGTTGAACTAGGAGACATAACTATCCAAGTCAAAAATGTAAGCGCTAAGGTTTAACCTTGTTGCTATGGATTATATCGCTTACATGTTTTATAACATAGTTTATGACAATATTATAATATGGATATCATGGTTTGATGTAACCCTAGTGCTTATGCTATGGACTTTGACAGTCATAGCCACTAATTCATCAATGCAAATAAATGTAGGACTCTAATCTAACAAAAACGCTATGATGAAATATAACAGTAGGAGATAGGTTGGGTTTAAATCTCCTTTAGATCTTTGGGATGGATAATCCAGTGGAGTAAAAACTTCTATGCGTATAAATAGTGGAATAAGATATATAATGGAATATCTTCTTGTGTCACGAACAATTTTGATGATTAATAGACATTAGTTTTTCCCTGAATTTTTTTTATTTTATTTTAGTGAAATTTGGGGAAGAAATCTCTTAGTGTAATAGCTCATCGGAATCGGGAGGAAGAGCACTACAGGATAAGATGATGAAAAGTGACTTTCAGTGGCCGGAGAAGCCACAAGGGAAAATTAATCACTTTCTAGAGGAAAAAAGCTTAATTAATTAATAAAGTGATTTTATGAAGAAATAATTAAAAGTAAATTAAAAGTCACTTGGAGAGAAAAGGTGAACATGGGTATAAAAGAGAGATAGGGGCTTCTATTATCTCATTATGTTGTTTGATATTTTGATGGTTGGCTTCTTAGTTAGAGAGCCCATGGTACTTGGGGGTTTTGAGGGTTTTGACTGAATAAACCCTAGAGATCAGCAAGGAGGTGAAAGATCCCTTTGTTTGTAATATCCCTAATTCTGCAGATCGAAATATATGCCTCAACTGTCGACTACTAGTTGCAAAACTAATACTCTTTGGGATTCGGGTTGCGGTTAAAGGTTTTGCTTCGTGTTTCAATGGTTCTGAATGTGTTTCTTGTGTTTAACAGTGTATAATCAAACATGTAATAGATATAAAACACATAATAACTACGACCAAGTATATTATGAAATATGATTTAAAGTACAATACCGCATGCGGGGAAATAAAATGAATCTCTTAGCTAGATCAAAGCTAGATGGATCTTAGTTGGAATACACACAACAATGCTAAATTAAAATACTTGGAATGAATGATGATGCTGGATCAGTGGATGAGCAAGATGAACTGTTGCATGCTACTACAACTGTTGCAAGACTGGAATGTTTGCCCTGGTGGCTAAACTCCTTGGATAACCCTAAAATCTGTCTCAAACGGTGCGCCTTGACCTCAAACGCCCTCTCAATAACTGTCTGCTTGAAGATCAACCTTTTGCTGATCTGTACAGACCTCGGATGGGATCCCCTGGGAGGTTGCACCCCTCCTCAACTCAACTGTTGCGCTCTAGTGATTCCACCATTGGAATCTGGCTGTAACTGTCTCAATCTAAGCGCCCTAGCCTCCTCTGAACTGGGTCGAAAGGGTTTCCCCGGATTTGGTTCGGTGATCTCTCTGGAACCCTGAATGTGCTTCCCCAAGCGTTGCACCCTCAGTAGCTGACTGGTGCGCACTAAATGATTCCTCTGTCGGAATCTGGCGAGTAATATCTCAAAAGATGCGCCCTTCCTTCCTCTCAACTGGGTCGGAGGGAAATCTCTGGATTCTCCCTGGTCGGGACACGCTAAACCTCTGAGTCTCCCAACACTTGCGCCCTCACCTTGATGAAGTGCGTGTTATCGCACACGTTGTAGGTTGGGAAAAGCCCGACCCAACCACTAAATGGCGACAACTAAGAAGTCACCTCCCCATTGTCACCTTAGGCAGGTGTCCCCGTCACTTTAGAGGTGAGGTAGTCACCTCAGGGGGGGAATCCCGGTGACCCTAGGGGGGAATGAGATGGACAAAGATGAAGATGGAGATGAAGTCCCTAGAGATTATATGTAAATGGTATGAAGGTCTTGGAATGAAGTCTTGGGAGGGTTTAAGGGTTGCCAAATGAGTTGAGTGACCTGCCAAGTTTGAATACCTGCCCGAGACACAAGGAAAACCAAGCATATAGTGTAATATGTTAGTTGGACAAACAAGTTAAGCTTGTTGTCCCTAATTTGCAGCAACAATAAATGATATATATCAGCTCAATAAAGATAACAAAGGCTGCAAAATAAGTGCTAAGTATGTGATAAATAAATAAGAGATAAAGCTAGTGAAAGCTAGCTCAACTCACCAATGTTTAAGCAACAACTTTAGCACAAATAGCAAGGCTGAAACAAAAGCTTACTGGAGAGATATTATCAGCCTTATGGCTGTAGAATTTTTTTTACAACAATAGTAAAATCAGCCACTGAAATCCGTAAAGAAACCACCCAAGAATTGCCTTAAACCAAGCAGAACAAGTTGGCAAACTTTTAGCAAATTTTGATGCTTAAAGCACAAGTTATAAGTGACTTTATATTAGGGTTTCTGCAGTCAAGTTATCAGCCTTATGGATGTAGCAAACCAAGCCCTATATTAGCAAAATTATCCAACACAAATCACTTGTAATTGGCTCAAAGGATGTGCCTAGGTTAGTAGAGGGTTAGGGCAGAAATTTAGGCCTAGTCTAGGGTTAGTTTAGGAGCTAGTTAGGGTTAGTTACCTAGGGTTAGTGCAGCCCTATTGGCTGTAGGTTAGTGTCTATTAAAGCAACAACTTGTAGTTGTTGAAAGGGGATGCCTCAATGAGGCAAGAGAGCCAAAGGCTCAAGGAACACTTCCCCAAAGAAAGAGACTTAAAACTTGTAAAATCACGTTTTCCAAGGCAATAATTTTGTTTCTTCAATGCAACAAATGAATGACTAGTGCTCTTAATAATTGGGTTAATGGGGTCATGCAAAGAAAGAGCTAGAGAAGTTACCTCCTTGGGGGTGTAAATCCTCTTACTCCCCAAGGCAAGTTTCTCTAGCTAGGGTTTAAGCTAAGAGGGTGTATGTCTTTATACTTCTCTTAGCAAACCTTTGTTTAACCAATAACATGTAGCATAAAATGATGGAGACTATGGTGGGGGTGTATGCCCTTATACTTCCCACCTAGCTTCTAGCACAATAACCTTGACTTGAAACAAATGATAGCATGAAAGTAAAGACCATACCAATTCAAGGAAAATGCTAAGATAATCCACCACAATAGCAAGAGAGAAGCCTTCCAAGGCTAGTGCATCACTTCCATCAACCATACATCAAGTGGTAACCATAAACAAGAGCACAAGAGAGACAATTTGCCAAAGGTAGCGAAAATTTCAGACCAAGTACTTCTCACAAGAGGGAGAGTTATGATAAAATGAGATTTTATGATCTCTTATTTATACAAAATGTCACTAAGATAGTTTGTCCACATAATTAAGGGTAAACCACAAGACTAGGGGTCAACAACCCTAATCTTGCCCCTTTCACAAAGTAATATTAAACAATTCACTTTAATTTCCATTTTTGCACAAAGTAAAACCCTAGTTTATATGGACGTCACCCCTTTAGGGGACGTTTTGGCACTAGGAGGAGGTTGTTGGTGATGGAGGGGAGTAGAGAGGCTTCCCAAAGCCACGTGTCTAGCATCCAAACAAATTCCTTCATGATCAAGGCTCAAGCCCCTCAAAACGTCCTTGTGCCAATGTATGTCACCTCACCACCAAGCCCTAACCCCCGTAGGTGACGTCATGCCTCTAGAAGTGATGTTTTGCCTCTCCTAGGAAAAATGTTTGGCATGTGGGGGCTAGGCTACGTCGCCCAAGTCATCTTCTAGGCCTTCCAAGTTTGATCTTTCTCATTTGGCATGTGGGCCCTTGGCATCCACCTGTGGGCCCTTGCATCCCCATGGAAGCCCAAGCTAGTCTTGTTCTTCCAAAACTGTCCACCAACTAGGTCCTGCAAAGACAAATAAGCACGCCCTCTAGGGATCTCAAGTCATAACATCATGATAAGTGAATCCAATCAATAAATAAGCCACCTAAGCATGTGCATCAAATATCACTATATCAAACAATTAAGTGCTGAAAGACATTATGCGACTTGTCAAGCTTGAATATGGGAGGGTTGACGAGGTGTCCTATTGGGTAGATCTTGCCCTAGGTCAAGGAGAGTTTCCAAGAGATCCCTCTCTTAAGTCATGTAAAGTAGGTGAAGTGGTTAGGGTCAAGACTCAATGGGCATAGGGCTCATGACACACAAGAGGTCGTAGTGTCTCATTCATGGGTGCCTTTGTAGAGGTTGTGGTACCTTCGTCTGCAATGCACTTTTTCCAAGCCCATTATTTGTCATTCTTTCATAATTTTAAGGAAGGGTTGAAGGCCACTGCCCTGGCGTGGTGTCCAGATAATGGCAATGTCACCCACAAACACCTAGTGGAAATGAGAAGGTTGGCTCGTGATGAAACCCTCTTTCTCTCAGCCATGCAATTGAGAGTCGTTACCCTGGCTTGATGACCAGATGATGGTAATGTCATACCACTAGATATTCATGGACATGATAGGCCGGCTCGTGATGAGACCTCCTATCCTCCAACTATCCTTTTAAGCATTCTTAATCATATTTTATTTTGGGTCCCCCTTTTCTCAAAGATAAGCGTTTCATTGCTTTCTTGGGTGATCCTTGGGCGAAGCATCTAGAAGGTTCATACATAGGCTTTTATCTTTTACCCAACATCAATCCCTCAGGGCCTTCAACCCCTTCTTCCCATAGAATGGGGGACAACCCCTTCTTGGGTCAGTACACCCTAACATCTCAAGAGAAAAGGAAATGAGGGGAAATAGTGATGGAAAGTGGTAAGTATGGTCGGGAACGGTATGATGGCTCTTCAAGGGAGTTCCTAGTAGCAAACCCATCCCCAAAGAAGACCACTTACTAGGGCACAATGTCAACCACCAAGGTGAAGCAGGGCAAACGACATAATATCCAAGCATATATCATGAAATCTAGAGCAATCTAAGATACAACATACCTAAATGCCTTAAATATTGAAATGATGCTCACCATAATACCGACTTGTACCTCATGGAGCAAGGCCCACTGCCTTCCGAAAGCTAGCTGATGTGGTGGATGCCATCTGGAAATCTGCGACCTCTGTGGTGGTGAGAAGGGTCTCCAACTGTGCAAAAGGGTATTGCTGGTCATGTAGTCTCTAGACACTCCATATTTGCAACCTGAGGGCCTCGAGACATAATCTCCTTAGTTATCCACAAAATGGGGATAACAGTGTGCACTACCTGTCTGAACTTGTAAAACTACTGTTGCAAAACAATGAAAGATCTGGATGATCTTCCCGGTGAGTAGGGTGTGTCTCTCAACACCGAAATCAACCCACTGGTGTCTCTAGTGATTCAGCTGAACTGTGTTTTCTCCTCAGAGCTCAAATGTCAAATCGTAAACTGTAATAATGAGGAATTAGGCCGCTTTTCCCTTGATATACCCACTCAAACCCTAATTCTCTGTTGACCTCTATATTTATCTCCTTCACTTAGGCACCCCTCTATTTTTAGATTAATTCACTTAAAAGACGCTTTTCCCACTTTTCACTTAATGTCACTTTCGAAATTTAACATTCCCTAGTGAAATGACACCAAATGACCATGTTTCCCTTGTTTCTCCTTGGCTATAGTCTAAAAGGGGATGTTTAAACTACTAAGCCATCCTCTCTGGAGCTCCTTCTCGGAAAGGGACATTATAGTCCTCCCTTCCCGAGATTGCTTGTCCTCAAGCAACATCAATCCAGGGTGCTGCAAAATCTGCTCACTCTCCCAAGTAGCATCCTCTATTGGAAGCCCCCTCTATCTGACCAAACACTCCCTGATGACCCTGCTCCTCAATCTTCGCTCTCTGAACTCCAATACCTCCTCTGGAACTAACTCCAACCGCCCCTCCTCATCCAAAGGTGGAAGCTCCTCTGAAGTGCTGATGAATTGTCCCACGTCTTTCTTAAGACAAGAAACGTGGAACACATTGTGAATCCAGCTCCCCTCTGGTAGCTCTAGCTCGTAGGCCACTTCGCCTACCCTGCATATGACCCTGTATGGCCCATAGAACCTGGGCTTGAGCCTCTCTTCCCTGCTCTTTTTTAGAGATGACTACCTGTATGGTTGTAGCCTCGAGAATACTAGATCCCCAACCTCAAAGCTACACTCTATCCTGTGCCTGTCTGCATTCACCTTTTTCCGATTTTGTGCAGTCTATAGATTCTCTTTTAGTACCTTGAGAATCTCCTGACTCTCTACTATCCAGTCCTTGGCCTTGGGAGCCCGTCTGTCTCCAAAAACCAAGTCAATCAAAGTGGGAGCATCATACCCATATAATGCTTTGAATGGGGTCATACCTATGGACATGTGGAAGGTAGTGTTGTATCAGTGCTCTCCAAGATGTAACCACCTCACCCATGCTCTCTGCTGTCCACTAACATAGTTCCTCAAGTAGCCCTCTACCAACATGTTGACTATCTCCGTCTGCCCATCCGTTTGGGGGTGGTAACTGGTGCTGGGTGTCAAATCTGTCCCCACCAATCTGAATAACTACCGCCAAAATGTGGCGATGAACCGATTGTCTTTGTCGTTGACAATGCTCTATGGCAACCCGTGAAGTCTGAAAACCTCCCTGAAGAATAGCTCTGCCACCTGCATTGCGCTGTAATATGTAGGAATCGCATAGAAATGCGCAAACTTGGTCAATCTGTCGACCACTACATAAATGCAATCCTTAGCCTGAGCCTTGGGTAGGCCTGTAATGAAGTCCATGGATATACTTTCCCATTTCTGCTCCAGAATGGGAAGTGGCTGTAGTAACCTTGCTGGAAGTGTCTGCTCTGACTTGTTCTGCTGACAAGTCACACACTCACTAATATGTCTCATCACATCCCGCTTGAGACCCTTCCAAGAGAATCTCTCTCTGACCTGCCTGTAGGTTTTGAAGAACCCCTGATGGCCTGCTAATGGAGGGTCGTGTACTGCTGCCAAAATCTTCTTCTTAAGACCTGATCCTGGCACTAGGTAGACTCGGTCTTTGTAGAAGATGACGTCGTCTATGACTTTGTATCTGTTGTCCTGTACCTGCCCATCCAATATCTCCCAAGCGAATTTGTTCTTGGAATATTTCACTAACAAGTGGGATTTCCAATCTGCTGAAATCTCCATCAAGGAACAAACTGCTGGTCTCCTAGAATAATGCATTTGCCACAATGTTCTTCTTCCCCTTGACATACTCTATGTCAAAATCAAAGCCCTGGACCTTTGTCACCCACTTCTGCTGACGCTCGCCGAGATCCTTCTGCTCAAGGAAATACTTCAAACTATTATGGTTTGTCTTGACCACAAATTTGCTGCCCACCAAGTACTTTATGAATTTGGTCAAGGCATGCATGATTGCAAGCATCTCCTTGTCATAGATTGAATACAACCTCTTGGGATGACTGAGCTTCTTGCTCTCAAATACAATGGGGTGTCCCCCTTGCATCAACACTGCTTCGATCCCCTCTCCTGATGCATCACACTCTAGTACAAATGGTAGCGTGAAGTTTGGCAATGCTAACAATGGACATGTGCCCATGAATTCCTTCATATGATCAAATGCCTTCTGTGACTCGTCTATCCAAATGAAGGCCCCTTGTTTGGTGAGGTCGGTGAGTGGTGCCCCCAACTGTGAAAAACCCTTCACGAACCTCCTGTAATAGCTACATAACCCAAAGAAAGTCCTCAACTCTATCACGTTCTTGGGTGTTGCCCAATCTAAAATGGCCCTAATCTTCTCCTAGTGCACCTGTATCCCCTGTGCGCTGATAATGTGTGGCCCAAGTACAATAGTTCTGTCATGCCAAACTCACACTTTGACTCCTTGGCATACAGTGACTATGACTCCATGATGTTGAGTACCTCATCCAAATGCCTCAGATGCTCCTGCCATGTCTTGCTGTATACCAAAATGTCGTCAAAGAATACCAATACTGATTTCCTCAAGTGATCTCAGAATATATGGTTCATGCAAGACTGAAACGTGGCTGGTGCATTGGTTAGCCCAAATGGCATAAACATGAACTCAAAATGTCTGTAGTGGCATCGAAATGTCGTCTTCTCTATATCTTGCTCTCTAATGTTGATCTAATGATATCTAGAGCGTAGGTCAATCTTAGAGAAGAAAATTGCTCCATGGAGTTCGTCCATCAACTCATCAATGCATGGAATAGGATATCAGTTTTTGATGGTTTTCTTGTTCAAAGCGCGGTAATCTATACACATCCTCATGGTACCATCCTTCTTCAGAACTAAGACAACTGAAGAAGCGAATGGGCTGCTGTTGGGTCTGATGTGTCCCATCGCTAGCAATTCCTTGATTTCGTTTTCTATCTCATCCTTGAACCTCCTAGGATGATGATAGGGCGCTGTAATCACGGGTTTTGCACCTTCCTCCAGCTCAATGGTGTGCTCAAACCCCTTGTCGGGTGGTCTCCCTGGCGGAATCTAACCAAAAACCTGCTGATGCCGACTCAACAAAGTCGTGATCTCTGTTTGATACTGATGCTGACCATATGAATCCCTCTGTGTGGCGATTAAGCACTTTGCTGCATATGCTACTTCCCCATGCCTGAAGATCCACTCCATCCTCTTTGCCGAAACTGTCCTGGGTTACTCTGTCGACATGCCCCTCAGTACAATCCTCTTCCCCTCGCTGTCTCTGAACCCCATCTCCAAGGTTTGGTAGTTGGTAGAAATCTTTCCCAAGGTGATCAACCACTGGATTCCCAACACCACATCCGTGTTAGATAGGTCAACTACATAAAATGTATCTCTCATGGTGTAGTTACCTAACTTTATCTTCAAGTATGGGACACTGTTTACACACTCCACTACGTGGCCATTTGCTACTGCAAAATCAAACCCCTCAAACTCCTCTGTCTGAAGTGCTCGCCTCGATACTAATGAAACGTTAATGAAGTTGTGGGTTGCCGCACCATCTATTAGGGCAATTGCCCACTGTCTTTGGATTGTCCCTCTGATCTTGAGGGTGTCATACCTGGGAATACCAGAAAGGGTCACTATGACTCCTCCCTTTGTTGGTGCCCGTCTCTTAGCCTTCTCACGAGGCTGTGGCTCTCCTGGTGGTTGGGCCCCTACTGGTGTTGGTGGTCTCCTTGGAGGCTGCTCCTCTGCATGTGATAGCTCCTCCTCTGAGCTAGTGGATTCACTGTCCCGTTCCTCCTCATCATTGTCTGCTGCCACCTCAATGTAATGGATCTCTCCCTTGCCCATGCACCCGTGGCCAGGGACCCAAGGGTCCTTGCATGTGAAGCATAGCTTCTTCCTCATAAGCTCACGCCTTGTATCACCATCCAACCTTTCCTTATCCTTCCACTCTCTCTAGAATGGTTTCTTATCTCGGTCCTTCTTTGGCACAAAGGGTTGGAAAAAGTTTTGGTTTTTGGCACTGAGTCTGCTAGATCTCTAGTGCACAGGGTGGCAGCGTGTAGTGTGTGAGGTCTGTAGGCCTTCACCCATCCTCTCAAGGGTTCTGTGAGACCCTCTGTGAAAAGCAATGATCAATCTGGGCTTTGAAATATCTGTCACTGCCACGACTACCCTCTGAAACTCTGTGATGAATGCCTCAGGTGTGCCAGTTTGTCTGAACTGGGCTAAATCCATGAAATGGATCTCTAGATCCCTCCTGTCAAACCTATCCATGATCCTCTCTATGAACTCCCTGTATGAACTGATGTGACTGTGACCCAGCGTCACTAGTCCATGATGCCACCACTCATGTGCCTCTCCCTCCAAATGTAGGGTAGTGAAACTGATGTCCTCAATTTCTGTCATCTGGTTGAGCTTGTAGTACGTGTCCAGTTTCTGTACCTAAGCTCTGGCAGTGCATTTGGATGATCCGTCGAAAGAAGGTATAGTGGGTTTACCTACTTTCCAGATGAAATCTATGCTCTGCCCCTATTGATGCTGCTGCTGTCCTCTCCTCTGAGGATCTCTAGGACAGTTCCTGAGTCTGAGTCCACAATACTCAACCAAGGTCATATCTTGATGAAACTCCGGTCCCAGCGCTGCATACTCTCTCCTGTACTCAGAGATATCCTTTGCCCTTGTGGTCTGCCTCTGTACTATTGGCTGTTGTACTGTTGCTGGAGGTGCCCTCTAAAAGCTAGGGAATAGTGGCCTGGGGATCCTACTCGATGAAGTGTATGTGCGAGTAGGTGAATGCGGTCTACTGTCTGCCCCTGAGTTCCCCTGTGCTGCATGCGGGGCATTTCTGCCTGGAATACTCCCTGCAGTTAATCTATTGACCATCTGTGCCAAGGATTGAGTCATGGTCTGTTGGTTGATCACCAAATTGCTAATAACCTGCATGAAGGTTGCATCTGGGTCCATGGGTGCTTTGCCACTACCTTCTGGTCTTTCATACATGTCTCCCATCATCCTCTCTGCCTCACGCTCTGCCCTTCTCTCGGCTTCCTTTATGCCTCTTCCTCTTCCTCTGAACTGTGAGGAAAGGGGGGATAATCTGCCCTAGGTCTCCTCCTTTCCCTGCATTTGTTGTAAGTGACATATTCGTCACCTACGTGCTCACAACTCTCTGGGTTCTCTGTTGAACTCATCGAAATTTTAGTCACAGGTTGGCAGAACTAAAGCTCTGATACCACTGTAATATTCCTAATTCCGCAGATCGGAATATATGCCTCAATTGTCGACTACTAGCTGCAGAACTGATACTCTTTGGGATTTTAGATGCGGTTAAAGGTTTTGCTTTGTGCTTCAATGGTTATGGATGTGTTTCTTGTGTTTAATAGTGTATAATCAAACATGCAATAGATATAAAACACACAATAACTGCGACCAAGTATATTATGAAATATGACTGAAAGTACAATACCGCATGTGGGGAAATAAAATGAATCTCTCAGCTAGATCAAGGCTAGATGGATCTTAGCTGGAATACAGACAACAATGCTAAATCAAAATACCGAGAATGAATGATGATGCTGGATCAGTGGATGAGCAAGATGAATTGCTGCATGCTACGACAACTCACATGACAACTGTTGCAAGACTGGAATGTTCGCCTTGGTGGCTAAATTTCTCAGATAACCTTGAAATTTGTCTCAAATGGTGCACCCTGACCTCAAACACCTTCTCAGTAACTGTCTTCCTAAAGATAGGCCCTCTACTAATTTGTACGGACCCCAGATGGGATTCCTTGGGGGGTTGTGCCCCTCCTCAGCTCAACTATTGTGCCCTATTGATTCCACCGTCGAAATCTGGCTATAACTGTCTCAATCTAAGCGCCTTGGCCTCCTTTGAATTGGGTCGAAAGGGTTTCCCCGGATTTGGTCTAGTGATCTCTCTGGAACCTTGAATGTGCTTCCCCAAGTGTTGCGCCCTCAGTAGCTGACTGGTGCGCACTAGATGATTCCTCCATCGGAATTTGGCGAGTAATATCTCAAAAGATGCGCCTTGTCTTCCTCTCAATTGGGTCGGAAGGAAATCTCTGGATTCTCCCTGGTTGGGACAGGCTAAACCTCTGAGTCTCCCAGCACTTGCGCCCTCACCCTGATGAAGTGTGCACTAGCTGTCTGAACCTATAAAACTGCTGCTGCAAAACGATGAAAGATCTGGATGATCTTCTTTGTGACTAGGGTGTGTCTCTCAACACCGAAATCAACCCATTGGTGTCTTCCTCCTGGAATCCACAATCTCCACTGATTCGCCTGAACCTGTGTTTTCTCCTCAGAGCTCAAATGTCAAATCATAAACTGTAATAATGAGGAATTAGGCCGCTTTTCCCTTCATATACCCACTCAAACCCTAATTCTCTGTTGACCTCTATATTTAGCTCCTTCACTTAGGCGCCCCTCTATTTTTAGCTTAATTCACTTAAAAGGCACTTTTCCCACTTTTCACTTAATGTCACTTTCGAAATATAACATTTCCTAGTGAAATGACACCAAATGACCATGTTTCCCCTGTTTCTCCCTGACTGTAGTCTAAAAGGCGATGTTTATACTATTAAGCCATCCTCTCTGGAGCTCCGACTCGAAAATGGACATTACATTGTCCCTGGTCTAGCTTGGCCAAGGAGGTGAAAGATTCCTCCCTCACCATTCTAGTTCAGTTTCTATTCAGTTCAGAGGTAGTTTAAGGAAGCAAGGAATAGTTTTAGTGGTTTCCAGCAGGTTGGGTGCATCATTGAAGGAAGAAGGGTTCGATTTGCTTATTGGTGGCTAGATCTTCAGTAGAGATCCTTCTAGGAGTGGTTGCTACCACCCTAGCGCTTTTTTGCATCAGTGTATGAGGGCATTCTTTTGCATATCCATTTTATCTTCCAGAGGGGTGTATTTCTCTTCAGGAGGGCACATTGTTCTTAGTAGATCTAGTGGCTTGGAGTGGGAGATCACTTCCAACAGCTAGGAGATTCATCACAGGAGTTTCCCATCACCCGATCTACAGATTGACAGTTGGTTTCATTGGTTTGGTGGTCATCTTCTTGGAGGCAGAATTCTTGGCTTGCTACAACCAGTAAGGGCGCATCATGCTAGAGAAGACATCACCTACAACAAAGGGGAAGAGTTGGGTCTTAGAGATCTTTGGTATTCAGCTTGGGGAGGTTTTTGGAAGCCTATATCTTCATCTTCTATTGTATCTTGGAGGCATTATCAGCCACACACACTATTCTGCTCTATGTATTCCAGATCTACTCTACTATTGTATGAGGTCAGCTATGTAATTAAATAAACTCAGATCTGAGGTATTTGTGGCTACTTTTTGTGTTACTTCTCTTGCATCTCATTGTGTATATGTCTTTGCTATATCTCTATCATTTACTTGCTGCAAACACAACAAAAACCATCATCATAAACCCCAGCGCAACTCAAGAAGACTAAATCAGCAAACTGTTTGACAAAATACCACAACTAGAAAACATAAAAACTTAACATGTTCCAAGCAAATACACTTGGGAACATTACACCCTATCAAGTAGTGCATGGTGTTTTGGAATATCATGAAAGAAGACAACAAGTGGTGTCTTTCTGAATCGGCTACGTGCTTATATTCTCAACATTTTTGTTTCATTTGTGCCATATTTCAACTATCGGGTTATTATATTTGATGCGATAATTATGATATTTAGGGTCTTTGTAAGTTGCACACAAGAATTCCTGACATTATGCATGATGACAACAAGAGTCTTGAGGATATAAGTACCAAAGAAATCGATGTTCGTGTGCAACCCTCATTTGACTTTAAATGCAACGATGTGTGTTTTGGTGATCCATCGAGTAACTTTATTGGCATGGGCTTTGTTATCCCTGTTTTCTAGGGATAACTAGGAGATCATGTCTCGAGGCCCACAGGTCCTAGACATGGAGTACCGAGAGCAGGATTGACCTGAGCATGGCCC
>SNQJ01S0190437.1:0-18156 GCA_010110895.2 Picea sitchensis
TGCCATTACATTTTGCTTCGCACCACCAAGGTCGTCGCAGATTCCAACCCTATGCAGTACTTTCTCAGTCGTCGACAAGTTAACGGAAAATTCGCTCGATGGATCGTTATCCTTCAGAAGTACGACCTCGAGTTCTCAACACCTAAGAGTAAGAAGGCCCTCAATCCCGCCACCTACATCACAGTCATCCCTGGGTCACTTTTCATCCTGAGCCCCCGGGGTGCCTTTTTCATATCATGGTTAGGTATGCACACGCATAGTCACATTTATCAAATACATGCTCATATCTTTGATTCTCTTCAGATATTGTTCACTTTGGGTATTTGGTTGTTATGTGTGTAGGTACTTGCTCATCATTCATCGACATCATCCCTTCAGATATATACTCAGCACTGGCATGTAGTCTCTCTCGTTGTATTGCATTTACATTTCCAGTCACACCCTCTGATATTGACCTTTAGGATCCTCATTCTCGGCTCTGCAGTACCCATGCCTCCACTTGCATCTTTGATACTGTTACCCGGTAGCATTCTTACCCACATGAGTTGTCCCATTCACAGAACCTTTTGCCACTTTTTGACACTCATGTTGTTTTTCATTACCCTTTAGGGATGGGAGTCCCAATAGTCTTTCATCATGACGTGAATCAGCCACATACTCCTTCTCCTCATTTTGCTAGCTTTCCCACACGGACTCCCAGATTATCTCTTGACGGTTCTATTTGTTACCTGCACCTCCGCAGTATCATGAACCCTCCATTTCATCCAGAATCAGTTTTCCCATCTGCGAACCTACCCTCATTTCACCTACCTCATACAGAAACTCACCAATGGGGCCCCCACCCTTCATCAGTCTTCCAAGTACACTATTCCCTACGTGGGCCACCCATATCACACTGGGGCACCCGTTTCTGTATTTGTACATTTCTCCCCAAATTATTCGTTATTTATTGTACAAACGCCTTTATTTCTAGTCATTACATTTTTTTTCGTCACCGTTGGCGACTTGCTTCCTTTTTGGCCACGCGCAACCCATGTTACCCTTGGTTGGATCATTACTTATCATCTATCATTGATGGCATCGTCCATATCTTCAGAGTACTCCACAGGTCACTTACCTCTACCCTTTGAATTTTTTCACCTTGTCCTACCTCTGACACAACTTATCACCGGTCTTGTAGTCCCCCTGACACTCGACCTTGTTACACAGTTGCGACCACTTTTTATCTCATCCATCCTCCAACCAATGGCAGTCTTGAGTCTTCCCACTTCTTGACTTCGTCCATATACCTCTGCCACTTCCTCACCTCAGTAGATTCTACGAAGCTCCTTGCTTCTGGGAGTCACATTCCCCTTTTGTCGACATCAGCATAATTTTCCGGAAGGGTGACAGTATCTTGATTCTCATTCTCCATTCAATGAGAGATCTCAAACGACACAGGGTGAAACACCATTGGTCCCTGCTGTCGTTGGCCCCCATAACACTCGACGCCAACACTTTCTCATGTTATGGTGGGTCTTACTGTGTGACTATTGCAGTTATTTTCATCATTTGTCGAAGACCTATGAACGTGGTAGGGCCATCAATTCCCGCATCATTGCCGGTACTTCTTTCCCGCAATCATTGCTTATTTTTCAGAGTATGTTCCTTTGCAGAATTGTCTTCTGCCTTTATCATCACCGCCCCCGAGGGTGCTGTAGTTGTCTACACCAACACTTCAGTCATCTTTTTTCAGAGTTACATAACATGAGCATGGGACATGCCTGCCTCGTTTGTACATAGTTTTCTATTTTGCACAACTCACAGAAGGTCGGGTCCTACCGGTTCCTTTTTTCTCCAACGAAATGCTCTGAATGATCCCACTCTTGATCTATCTTACAACAACATTCTTAGTAGAAGAAACATTGATGGATTTCAGCTATACATATGCTCCTAACCTCATCCATCAAGGGGCATCTGTTATCACTATAATTTCGTCCGCACATGGCGACAAGAACTCAGCATCGTCAAACAGTAATGACGTCATTCATGGCCCTAAATTAATCTCACAGCATTCCAAAAAGGTCAAAAACTATACAAAGTAGTGAAAAAACTGAAGAGCACTTTACATAAGTTGGGTGCACGCGCATGTGTGCAGAACAGGAATGTAGAATGCGCGCATATGCACATGATGCGCGACTGTTAGCGCAAAAAGCTGCGCACCTGCTAAACGACGCATTTATGAATGTGGTCGGCCTCCCAACCACTTCTGGTTCAGCTCCCAAGCTACTTTGACTTCCAAATCTGGGCTGGATCCGAATGGTGGGCTGGTCAAAGACCTAATAAATCCCTAAAGAGCCTCTTTTCACACTACAAAGGAGTTACACAATAACCCAATGCAATGCTATAAAAAGCCATGAAGAAACCTCATTTTATCAAGGAATTTCATGCAATGTTATGCTACCTATATTGTTTTAAGGACTCCATCCTTGACAAGATCACTTTGGCACCATTTCATTGAGCAATCCACCTCTCCCTTGAGTGGATTTGTAAAGGAGTTCTTTCATCACCA
The DNA here is from genome assembly GCA_010110895.2 of Picea sitchensis. NCBI lineage: Eukaryota > Viridiplantae > Streptophyta > Pinopsida > Pinales > Pinaceae > Picea > Picea sitchensis. The sequence goes on from SNQJ01S0190437.1 coordinate 2,552, forward strand.
TTTTTATTTTTCTTGTTGTAAGGAGAACAAGTTTGTGAGGGTTCAAGAGCCTTCCTTTGGAGGAAGAAGGGACTCATAGTCCCATTTCTTCATTGTGCTTTGATTTCATCAATAGATCAGCCTAAAAACATTGGTAATATTGGTCTTTTTGTGTTTGTTATCTCCATATCCATATGCTCATAATTTTAGTTTTTATTTGTTTAATTCTTGCTTATAGTTTTGTTTTTCTTTCTCTAACTTTTTCCTCTACAACTGTCATGCTTAGCAAGACCCAACTGGGCATGCAAGCACCTCTTATTTGCTCACCAAGGTGACGAAAAGGGTGCAAACATTCTCAATTGCGACAAAGTTTCATCGTAATTGCCACATTTCTTCATTGTTATTGCGACGAAATTTCATCGTAATTGCGACGATGCATAGGGTCAACTGATATTGAAGGTGGTGAAACATGGAGAGATAATTTCATTGATGTTTCCACGCACACCTGGATCATGGATATAGCGACAAAATTATTTTGACGAAAAAAAATCTTGGCTTTCGTGGAAATTGCGACGGATAAGTGTGGCAATATCAATGAAAAACCATCACAAATTTGGTCATATGTACTAGTGGGATGATCAAGACCTCATCTCCCATGGGGCGGAAGCATTTAGAAGGGTAGTTTGTTTTTTTTATATCTTTTTAGGATTTCCTTCGTAGTGGTGTGCTCTGTGCTCCCTAGATTTCCATAGAGATTTATTCAATCATTGCTTTGGCTCTCTCACCTAAGCTGGTAGACCGCCCACTCCGCTGATCGTGAGGACTTTTCAGTCTTCCTCTTAGAAAAGTGGAGCCGCTTCTTTATAGGTGTTGTTTTTTATACCACTGGTTTGTTAGAGTCAGTGTATGAGACTTTTATGGACTTGAATGATCCCGAAAGGGAACAACCTATGTATAATATATTCATGGAAAAAGTTATTGACGATACCAACCAAGGAACCCCTTCGCAAGGAGATTCTTGTGATTTTCCTTTCTTCAGAAACGTTGGTGTCCCTTTCATGGCCACTTTGTACATTTATGGGTTGAATGTGGGACTACCAATTTGGTTGGGTACCATTCCAAATGTCACAAATGCTCTTGACGCTCCTAAATTAAGAACTGTATGTTATGAGAATCATGTTGATGTTCCTTCATCAACAAAGTATTCTCCTCCTCCTTCTACCTTCTCTAGTGAAAGTATAGCTTCTAGTAACTAGAATTCTAAACGAAATAGAAAGAGGAAAAACAAGAAGAAGAAATCACCAACCTCTGCGATTCATGTTGGAGATAGATCACTAACCTCTGCAAGTCATGTTGGAGATGTTCAAACAACTACTGCAAGTCATGCTAGGGTCACGAGTCTCGTCAATGCGAGTCATACGAGTGATATGTCAACAACCTCTATGAGTCATGTTGAGGAAAAGAAGCCAATCACTGCTAGTCATGCTAGGGGAATTGATTATGTTGAGAAACCTAGATAGATAGGATGTAAGCCTAATTTCCCTTGCAAGATTTGAAAGGCATATCACATTACTCATTTATGCTCTGGGTTTCCAAAGGCACAATGATTGTAGTCCATGTCTACAATCTTTTTTTATTCTGATTCTTCTCAGGTTTCCTCATAGTCTATTCAACCTTTGGTTGCTAAAGTGGTCATGTCGATGCAATATTCGGTTGATCCCACTACTCTTTTGGTAGGTGATGTGCCTTATACCATGTTATCTCGTAGCCTATTTATCTAGTGGTGGAGAAATTGGTCTTGTCGATGTAATCTTTGATTGATACCACTCCTCTTTTGGGGGGTGATGCACCTTTATACCATGTTGTCTCACAACCTATTCAACCAAAATTTGAGGAAGTGGTCATGCCGATGCAATCTTCGATTGATCCCACTCTTCTCTTGGAGAGTGTCGAGTCTACCAAAGCGGTCATGTCAATGCAATATTTGGTTGATACCACTCTTCTCTTGGAGAGTTTCAAGTCTACCAAAGTGGTCATGCCAATGCAATATTCAACTAATCCCACTCTTCTCTTGGGGAGTGATGTGTCTACCGACTATGTTTTTAGCATTTCCATTTCAGTACTTTAAAAACAAGGGGGAATTCCACTCACTTCAAGCACACCCCCTCTAAGTCCTAGGATGGTTTCCTTAGATTGGAATGACCTTGTTGATCCTCGCCTTCCTTATTCTCCACCTTTTCAAATAAGGATTGAAGTTAATTCAAAAAAAAATTACCAATGTATTGTGGATGAAGGAGCCTCCGCAAGTAATTTATCCTCCTCGGCTTGACAAGCTTTGGGTTCTCCCAAGCTTGTGTTTGAATCACATGAGATATTGGCTTTTGAAAGATGTACTAGTGAATATTTGGGGATTCTTTCTCAGTTGCCTACATCCTTAGGTGGGAAGAATGTCTGGGTCGATGTTATAGTGGTGCAAGGCATGTTAGATTTTAATATGATTCTCGGGCGTGATTATGTATATTATATGAACGTTGTAGTGTCTATGCTCTTCTGGGTGATCCATTTCCCTCACATTGGAAGCATTGTGACTATAGACCAGATGACATCTGATAATCACCATCATAATTTGACGTTAGTTTAGGCTACCCCTTTATATGTTCCTAGTATCTGTGTAGACTCTACCCTGCCATAGGTAAATTATGTGGCATCCTATCCTCGATGTTCAATTTATCCTGAGAAGGAACTTGTTCACTCGTGTTTTCCTTCTCAATACTTGGTCTCAACAATTGGTCCATTGGTTTATCGAATGGGGGCATGGGAGCCCCTGCTTCCCCCTCTTGGTCCCACTGATCTCGATTTTCCTTTTGAGTCTAATCGCATTATTTGTAGATCCTCGAGCCCTTATGCTTGTGATTCTTCACTGACAGACTCTATCATTCCTGGCCAGAACCTTCATCATCATATGGAATGTGGTCAGTTTTCTTCATCCTTTGGGACTGTTGACCTTCCTCATTTGTGTGATTTCTCAAATTTTGAATTTCCTTCAGATGAGGCTATCCTTGAAGCCATCAATATGGTTTCTATATCATGGGAATAATTACACCGTGGTTTGTGTTTTCTTCCCTTTTGGGAGACTTTCCAGGTTGACTGTTGCTAGAGAAAGATTTGCCTCGCCCTATGAAATCTTGTAGAGAGAGCCTTATCCCATTTACCTATCCAGACTTGTCTTCCCTATTACTTGAATCCTGAGAAAAAAATACAATTTTTCCCACTTCTACGCATCTTTCACACTATACAACAAGCGTATATGTAGGTTGATCCACTACAGCCCGTGTACATCGGGATTTGTGTCAAAAAATGAAAATTAAATTTAGGGTTTCCATGTCATGATAGGAGATCTCTGATCCTTGCCCTTCCATATACTGGAAACGTTCTGACCCGGCCATTCAGTTGCATTTTGAAGTCTATAAAGAGGCCAATTTTGAGCTATGGAAAAGGAAAAAGAATTCAACTTTGAGAGCAAAGTTACTCTGGAGAAATTATTTAGTTCATATTGAGTCTGCATCCCTTTGTCCTTTAAGTATGAACATAGTGTTCAGCCCCCAAGATCTTCCTTTGTTGATGGAGAACCTCATTGTCTCCTTTCTATGAGCTTGCCTTTGGTGGAGGATTGAAGTGGTGGAGGCCCAGCTGGAAGGAAATTAGTTTATCGGTTTCAAACCGTGCCGACATGAAAGTCTATAATATTTTCACTTCTGCTGATAATTTATTAATAGAAATATGCTCTTCTTGTCAAATTGATGTCTTGAAAATATATGAATTATTATCCATGGGAATATTTCTTATGTATATTGATGGATTATGCTATCTAATGTGATAACCTTTTATATCTCCACCATATGCTTGTTTTTTCTTATTTGTTGAGAAATTGTTGTAGGTATATATAGATTTGGGTCAAAGTGCTCAACGGTGGAAATCATAGAACATCTGGATGAGGTAGGACTCTTTCTTATCTCCCTTGCACATTGGTTTATATAGCATATTTTTGGGATAGAGTTGATTTCTGCAGTCATTTACGTCTATTGTGGTTCACCCTAGCCATAGAGATATTTTCATTGTAACATACTACCAAAGAGACTCTTGGTCAGAGCCTAAAAACGGGCTTTACCTGAACTAGTACTATGCCTGAGCTGTAAGGATGTGCAGTACCTTGTACATATTGTACAGTCCAAGTTTATTGTTTTCAAATTTTTTATTCACTAGAACCTCTTATTTTCTGAAGTTTCTATCTATATAGGATTTATTAACTTCTGGATAAGTGTTATTGGCCTTATATGCAGGATCTTGGAGACATTTTTTTTTTAATTTTGTTCGTCGTATCGATTTGTTTTGACATGTATTGACCTCAAAAATAGCATATAGGTTAGGTTTTTTCCCTACTTGCATTTTTGCATTAACTATTTCCTGTTTATTTTGGTCTTAGGATCGATCCCACAAAATTGTGACACTAACCTTCCTTGTTGATAAGTGTGTCATACTTTATGTGATAGAGCCTTCCTTCCATAGGAATTCTAGTTAGTGCCCTCCTTTCCTTTTGGTTCCCATGTTGAATTACTTCATAGGTAAGGGAGTCCTTTTATTCCCGCCATGAATGTGTGTTGAAGTCTCATTATTCTTCATCTTTTTCTGGCCTTCACCCGAAGGAATCCCCAAGAGCATGGTTTGTTGTCTTTCAAGCTCGCTTAAATTTTAAAGAAACATCCAGTGAGACTTTATTTATACTTTTCGATCTCGTATGGATTACTTGAGAAAATAATCCCCCCTGGAGTCTTCTTTAATCCCTTTTCAAACTCTTTGTTATCACTTTGTAATTTTCCCAAGGTTGTAAGGCAGTCACAGAGGCAACATCAAAACCACTTCGAGTCTTGGATATAGCCCTCCAAGACTCAGAGAGGGATCTCTCTGTCTGATATAGCTTTGTTTGAAGAGGTATTAGGCTAGTTATGAAGAACATGGGTTGGGGTTTTTAAATGGTTGATTTGGAACAGCAAGGAGGGCCATTGGGAAAATGGGGTCTACACTTTAAACAATGTGATTCACTCTCATATCTGGACAAAGTTCTTTCACAGGGAAAGGTAGCGGAAATATTGGATCGAATTGAGTTTTAATGGTATTGATTTGAGGAAGAAATGGGGAGATAAAATCCAGGCACAGGAGCAGCTAAGAATTCCTGAACTAAACTTTAGCAGAAAACATAAAGATCATCAAAATCTCAGAGCCAGAGTGTCTGTTGATAAATTTTTCTTCTATTACTTTCCTTCTGATAATAAGAACAAAAAACAAGCATAATTATCACAGGAAAAAAATTAAACAGAGAAAAACACCACCAATATCACCACACAGGAATCTTGTAAAAGAAAACATGTTCATTGTTGATTGCTCATCTCAAAATTACAGAGAAGAAAAAGGTCTTCTGGTCATACATAACCCACAGTCCAGTCCAGGAACCTCACAGGTCAAACCCTTTTACATTAAAATCATATGAATAAATAGGATAGATCATCTCAATGAGTTTCGGAAGTTGGTTTAACGGCCTCGGCCAAAAATAGCCACCACTCCCACAAAATTTGGAGCTTTCTGCCATGAAAAACGGATCGGTTTTCTGCGAAAAAGGGGTCCGAGCAGACGTGATTTTCTATTCAATGATGACACCTGGGAGAAAACTGAAAGAGGTTATTGTATATGGGCATGTTCTGGACAAAACCCTCCTTTGGTTTTTCCAAATTCGTTCCCAGCTGTCCGTAACAGCTCCTGTAAGATCGGGACTGAAACAGAAAATTGAAAATATGGAAAAATAGGCCTCGAAGATGGGCTTGATTCTCTCTGATCGTAGCGTCGTTGAAAAAACTGAGAGAGGTTTTTGTTCTTCAGCCCGTGCTGAGAAAAAATCTCTTTTGGATTTTTAAAAGAATACATAGTAAAACAGGCAAAAATGGTAATTCTTTGAGAAAAGTGGTTTTTTTACGGGAGGGCGGTATTCCGGACCCCCCCCCCCTCGTTAAATGTAGAACGGAAGGGGGGGTCCATAATTCAATATGGACCATTGATCTAGGTGGCCGTCCATGGGCCATTCATATGTGCCCGAGCATTATTTCAAATTCCAGACCCCCCACCTCTCGTTAAATTTCGGAAGGTGAGGGGGAGTCTGGAATCATTATGGTGCGTTGATTTGTTTTAATCTATTTGGATGGGACGTGAGGGGAAAGATGCGTGGAGGTAGGTGTGGGCGGGAGTGTGCATGTTTGAGTGGAAGGTGACATAGGGGTGAGGTTTGAGGGGTGGTGAGTGGAGTGTGACGTAGGTAGGGGGTAGGGTAGACTTAGGATAGTTTATTTTTGTTTTGTTTTAGTTTTTAATTGTTTTTTAATATTTATTTTTATTTATGTGTTTTATATGTCACGTTTTATGTGTTTTGTTTTGTATATTTTAATTTGTTAAATTTATATGTTTTTTTTTAATGTTTTTACATATTATGTAGGTTTATTATAATATGTTTTGTTTTTTATACATTTTGTTTATTATATTTAATTATTATATTTTAATTTTTGTTTTTTGTTTTTTTTTTTAAATTGTTTAAGTTTTTTAAAATTTGTTTTATTTCATATTTAACTAATCCTAGTTACTAACTTAGGTATTAACTTAGGTATTAACTTTTTTAATAATTAATTAATTATTTAACTAGTTGTTTATTAATTAATTTTAACCTATACTAACTTTATTGCTATTTTTGTTTATCCTAAGTCTGTTTGCTTATGGACAGGTGAGGTGGCGGGATAATGGAGGCTGACAAAAGACAAGGAGGTGAGGGCGCAGTGTGGGATGAAAGATGCAACAAAATGATGGAGGATCGGGCGAAATGGATGGAGGGAGGAAACGGGATCAACAGAGCCAGACTTCGTCATCACGAGGGAAAACGCCAAATCAACAGTCGAAGAATCGAGTCGCCTATAATTATAGGACCCCAACACTCTCTAAAAATGAAAATATTTTCCACTGATCTTATTGTCATTCATGCTCGCCAAACTCAAATTTGAGGGCACATCTGTCTGGCGGTAGTTTATCCCATTTTTGGTTTGGACAGCTAATTTTACGAATAAAGGTATGCCCTAGGAACTTTGGTTCACTAGGAGAGTATTCGTAGGCATAAGTTTAAGCCATTTTCAGGCCTGAAAGACTAAATTTTCGAAAAAGGAACATTCTCCTTGGTTTTGGTTTATCTCTTTTTCGAGCCTCGAAGATTACTTATGAAAAAGGAACCCCCATGGAGTCCATAGTTAAGCTCTTTTGAGACTCCATAAATACGAAAAGATCGTCGATTGACCTTGTTCCTTTCACACTCGATAATTGGTCTAGAAAGAACATTTATTCAGCATGAGTTTAAGCCTTTTCCAAATAATAAATTATTCCAGAAAAAGGTACGCCTCAAGAGACTTGTCTCACTGGGAGGGTTCTCCTTAGTTATATTTTATACGCTTTTGGGCTAAGGAGACTAAACCTATAAAAAGGCTATGATTCTATAGTTAAGATCTTTTCAGACTCCTTAAAATTGAAAATATCACCAAGTGATCTTATCTCAATCAAACTTGTTAAAATGGTATTTAAGAGATGTCGTTTTAGTATAAGTTTAACCCTTTTTTGAACCGACTAGACTAATTGCGAAAAAGGAACTCCCTGGAGTCTTCTTTAATGTTTTTTTAGACTCTCTAAACATGAAAAAACCATCAATCTTACCTTATCTAGGCTTGTAAAAATTCACATGGAAGGAGTCTTGTTGTGTCATGCTTAATCAAATTGCGGGTCTCATCTTTGTGTCTTTGGCCTAATGTTGTATCCATTCCATCTCTAAAGAAAAACGACTTTAACCTTGGAGATAGGAAGAACTATGTGATGCTCGTGCTGCATAAGTATCTGATAAAGATGGCTGGGAAGAAGTCGTGCATAGTGGTGTAGACCCCCCTTCGCTCCTAAAGGTTGTGTGACCTCCTAGTCTAGGATCGATCAAGAAACTGAGTCTAATTGACTCTTCATTCCCTCAAGGACCTTCAATCAACTGAATATCCCCCCTTTCTTCTTAAGACGTAGGTTCTATGGAATCTGCGGGATTATCCTTAACACTTTTAAAGTCTTAGTGTATTCATGAACTAGCTCTCCTGGTTAAGCCCCTCCCTCTATGTGACCAAGGTTGTAACCAGTCGCCTAAACGGAAGGTGCTTCATGATTTTGCGTTTCGCATCTCACGAAGTTCACTTGCTCATCCTTCTGAACCCCGAACTTGCGAGTTCCGATTGTTAGATCAATGGTCCACAATCCCAGCGACCCAACGGTCCATATCTCCTTTTCACATATCAGGACTTTGTGTTTCCCGAAGTTGGAAGGATGATCACTTCTCTCCTTCAATCCCTGAGATCCTAAAATTCATGTGCACCAGATCAACGGCTCACAATTCCCCATGATATGATAGCTCAGATCAACTCTTCGTGAATCGAGACTTCACATTTCGTGAATTTGGAAGACCACTCACCTCCCTTCTCCTGATATCTTCCTAGATAATCAATGATCCAGATTTCTCCTTCGATCAATGACTATGATCAAATCGTGATTTCTTGATTCGCAAGTTCTTATAACTCTGCCTTTTGATGTCTCTGGGTCATGAGTCAGAGAAATGATGATCTCTCGCCACGTGTCCCCCTTGAAAATGGACGGTTCCGATGATTTCGGAACTTCGTAAGTTCGATTCTCCTGTACACTTTCAAATCTTTAATGTTAGTGCACTTTACCTTGATCAGACGATTACAATCCTTAGGCACGTAGATCGGACGGTTGAGATCCTTTCTTTGCACTCTTATCGAACGAATGAGATATTTTCTTTGGAGGTTAGATCGAATGGTTGCGATTTTTTCCTTTGCACTCACTCCTTGTTGTCAGGACATTGATCGAACATCCCAGATCTTTTCCCCTGAGCTTATGCTTTCTGCTTACTTAGAATATTTTTTAAAGATGTAAAGTTTTCCACCTTTATCCTTCCTGCAAGTCTGTTTCTTTGGTCTCGTTCGCACTTCTTGGAAAGTGTTGTCCCTCCTGATCTTGATGTCCTCAAAGATTTCAATCTCCCAATCACTTCTTTCTTTTCTAGGAAATTCATCAAAATCAGATCCAAAGATTCTTGAAAAGAATTATTTCTCACATTCCTAGTGTTCCTCTATTTTTGTCCTTAGACTTCTTTATGGAGTCACTTCGACTCTTCGTCGAATTCCATACCTATGCACTCTTTTCAAAAGATATTTACACAAGATTTGAGTTCTTGCGATGACTGTGCACACCTTGCAGCAGTCGTTTCACACTTCTTGCAAAGAAACCTTATGTTGTTCCTCCTGAGATTACAAGTCAAGATAGACTCAGTCAACGTGCTCCTTGCAGACTGTGTGCACACCTTGCACCGGCTCACAAGGAAAAGTGATTTAAATTTCATGCATTCATTTCATAGATATACACACTTGTAACAAGATTCAAGTATTCTTGAACAAACACAATAACAAGGAAATTACAAACAACAACAACTTCACACATTGCATCAATTTTCCTCTGTTATCTTCATTCAAAATCAAGAAAATGGTTACAGTAAAATTCAAACAACAATCATTGCTATGATATTCCTACCTAATCACAACTATCATAACCCTTCTTTAGGGTGTAAAAAACCTCTCTTAATACAAAAGAAACAAACTAACTGCTACCTAATTGTGGTTACATTGAGACTCGGGTTAAATTCCCAGGTCACGCGTCCTCATTCTGTCTATGTGTGTGATCTTTCCTATTATTTGTTTCTATCAAATTCAAAAGATTTACAATGTTGGCTATTATTCAAGACTTTGGATTGGTCCTCAAGCACTGAGTTGTCCTACCACGTGTACTTGTTGACGATGCTCCTGCATCATCCTCCCCTGGGAAAAAATTCATGGACTCTTTTCCATGAGCTCTTGCACTGACTTTCCATGCTTCTGGATATCATCTTCACTCTCCCAACTAGCATATTCTATTGGATGTCCCTTCCACTTGACTAGATACTCAAAATAGGTCTTCCTTCGGGTCTTCTTACCAATCCTCTGATCAATGATCTTTTCCATTTGTGGTTTTTCTGCTATAGGCATTTGTTTCTCCCACTGAATATTCTCTTGATCTGTTGATCCCTCTATGTCATCCTTCCTGTAAGGATACAAATCTTATATGTTTAATATGGGCGATATGCCCACATCATCTGGTGGCTCAATATCATAGGTGTTTGCATCAAACTTCCTCAAGATCTTACATGGCCCTATCTTCTTCATCTATAGCTTGTTATATGTCCCCCTAGGGAACCTCTCCTTCCTTAGATGTTCTAGAACCTAATCTCCTATTTCAAATTGAAGTTCTCTACGATGTTGATCAGATCTGAGTTTTTACTCTTGGCTAGAATTCTACAGCTGCCCTCTGATCTGGCTATGGAGCTTCTGCATTTCTGTAGCAAAATATTCTTCTCTAGCGCTCCTAATCTCACTCTATTCCAAGTCTCACAACTCAGATACTCCCCTGGGTTGCATTCCATACAATATTTGGAATGGGCTCTTCCCAGTGCTCCTGTTTGGTGAGTCATTGTATGCACACTCTGCTTGTGGAAGAATCTGATCCCACTAATTATGGTGCTCAATGACCAAAATCCTCAATAAGTTTCCAAAACTTTTGTTTACCACCTTAGTCTATCCATATGTCTGAGGGTGATAAGTTAAGCTGGAGGAAAAATCTATCCCTAACTTCTTCCATGGTGTTCTCCAAAAATGACCAACAAATTTTGTGTCTCTGTCTGAGACAATGCTTCTGGGTAGGCCATGAAGTCTCACAATTTCCTTAAAGAACAAATTTGCAACATGTGTTGCATCACTGGTCTTATGGCATGGGATAAATTGTGCCATCTTTGAAAATCTATCCACCACCAAAAATATGGAATCACATCATCTTTGCGTTCTTGGCAGTCCCAACACAAAATACATGCTTCTTACATCCCAAGGCCTCTCTAGTATGGGGAATGGTTGATACAATCCAATGTTTTGTCTTTTACCTTTTGCATGTTGGAATATTCTACATTTTTTAATGAATTTAATCACATATGTTCTCATACATGGCCAATAGTATGAACTGCTCAACTGTGCAAATGTCTTATCATGGCCGAAATGTCCAGCCAATCCTCCACTATGTTTTTCCTTCAAAAGGTTATACCTCATTGAGAATTTTGGTATGAACAATTGATTACCCTTGAACAACAATACCTCTTGAATCATATACTATGTCCACTAGCTTCTATCTCTTAGCACATAATTCACACATGTTGTGTATGCTTCCTTGAAATCTGGATCATCACTGTACATTTCCAATCAAACATCTCCTGCTTAATGCATCAACAACTTTGTTATCATTCCCAACAATATGTTTTATGAAAAAATTAAAATTCTGCATAAACTCAATCCACTTTTCATTCCTCTGATTCAATTTTTCCTATCTAGTTATGAATTGTCAAGCTTGGTTATCGCTATACAAGACAAATTCTTGTGGGACAAGGTAATGTCTCCATTTCATCAAGGCTTGGATTATGGCATAAACCTCCTTGTCATAGGTGGAGTATTTTCTCTTAGTCTCATTCATCTTCTCGCTAAAGTAAGCAACAAGTCTATTGTCCTGGCTCAAAACTGCTCCAATTGCAACGCCACTTGCATCACATATCACCTGAAATATCTTCTCAAAATTTGGCAAGACCAGAATTGGTCGCTCTCTTATTTTCTCCTTCACTATATTGAAGCTCTTCTCGGCCTCCTCTATCCATTTAAAATAATTGTGCCTTTTCTTCACTGTATCGATCATTGGTGCACAAATTCCATTGAAATCTCTGATGAACTTCCTATAGAAACTCGATAACCCATGGAATCTTCTTACCTCAAACATCCTCCTGGGTGATGGCCATTCTTTGATTTCTTTCACCTTCTCCGAATCCATCTTCAGTTCATTTGAAGAGATCACAAAACCCAATTAAATGAGTTATGTCTTCATAAAAGAGGACTTCTTCAGGCTTATCAACTGCTTCTCCTGTTGTAGCCTCCTCATCACTAGTGTCAGGTGCCTCAAATTATCCTCCTTAATCTTGCTAAAGATCAGTATATCATCTAGATACACAACCACAAACTTGCCAATGAAATCTTTTAGTATTTCATTCATCAACCTCATAAAAGTACTTGGGGCATTGGTTAATCCAAATGGCATAACAATCCACTCATACAAACCTTCAATTTTATTAAAGGTTGTCCTCCACTCATCACCGTCCCTCATTCTGATCTGGTGATATCCACTTTTCAAATCTATCTTAGAAAATAAATTTGCTCCACTTAAACGGTCCATCAAATCATTTATTCTTGGAAAAGGGAATATATACCTGATAGTGATCTTGTTGATGTCTCTTGAGTCTGTACACATTCTCCATCCTCCATATTTCTGTGGAATCAATGCAGTTGGTACTGCGCATGGACTCAAGCTCTCTCTGACCAAACCCTTGTCTAACAATTCCTGGACTTGGTTCTTTACCTACTCATTCTCTCGAGGTGTCAGTCTATACATTGCTTTGTTTGGTAGACTTTCTCCTGGTATCAAATCGATATGATGGATGATACTTATGATGGGTGGAAATGAGTTAGGTAGCTCATCCACCACTATGTTATCAAAATTATCTAACAATTCTTGAACTTCTTCAGTAAAATCATCTATCGAAGTACTAGTAAGGATAACTCTAGGTTTCCTCACCACAACAAACTACATCTCCTATTCTTTCTTGATTTTTTTCAGGAGTTCCTCCCCACTCATGAGAAGTATGCTTGTATTGGCTTCCCCTTTCACTTTCTTCTCCTCTATTAGAAACAACATGTGTGTCCTACCATTCTTCTCCAAGGTGTATGTATTCTTCCTCCCATCATGAATGACATTCCTGTCAAACTGCCATGGTATTCCCAACAAAATATGGCATACATCCATGGGAATTACAACACACATAATTTCATCTCCATATCCTCCTATCTTAAATTCAACCAAGCATTGTTTATTAACCATTACCTGGAGTCCTTTCTGCAACCATGAGACTTTATATGGATCTGGGTGTGCAGTTGTCTCCATATCCAATTTCTCCACCATCTTCGTGGATACTAAGTTATCAATGCTCCCATTGTCAATGATCACCTTGCATACTCTATCTTTACTCTTGCAAGTTGTCCTGATAGAATGTTCCTCTATACTGGCCTTTTAACATTTTCCTCTGGTTTTAAGAGAACCTTTCTCATCGTCAGAGGTGTTCCATCCTCTGCTCCTTCTTCTTCAACATTCTCTCTTTGTTCTTTCAAAATGTGAGCTTCTCCTCCTTCTTTATTTTTCTCAGGGCATTCCCAAGACATGTACCATGTCTTTCCACAAGCATAACACCTTATTCCTCCTCTGCCTCTTCCTCTAGAAGAGTTTCTTCCACCACCCTGTCTTCCTCAGGAAATTCCTCCTCTTTCTGAGTGACTGTGTGGAGTTTTAGCCTCGTCCTTGGAATTATGTGCTTGGTCATGGACAACTCCCTTGCCTTTTTTAGGGGCAGAGATTTTACCTCTACCTTGTTGGCTTTGTTTTCTGGCCAACTTCTCTTCTTCCTTCAACGCGAACTCATAAGAATCCTCCACTGTCCTTACTGACATCATGTTGAGCTCATCCTGGATTTCATACCTCACGCCATTTATATACCTGGAAACTTTTCTTCATCCCTCTCTCTTTTTCCATCTCTAATGTTCATCTTGTAGAACTCCTCTGTGTATTATTTAACGGTCATACCCTGATGTCCCGGGTTCTATAGCTTCATGAACAGATTGATTTGATAATCTTTGGGCATGAATTTAGCCTTCATCTTGGCTACCATTCTGTCCCAATTCTTTATCTTTTGTTTTACTCTACTTCTCCTCTCAGCCTGCATTCCATCCCACCATAGTGATGCATGTCCTTTAATCCTGGTGACATCATGTCTCACCCTTTTCTCCCCATCGACATATTCATAATCGAAATATTTTTCCATGGACCTTATCCAATCCAACATCTCTTCAACATCCAAATTGCCTTCATACATTGGGACCTCTATCTTGGATCTATCTCCCAATCTAACAACTTCTCTTAGAAAGAGCTCTTTGGTAACGTGTTCCCCTACAACTTCTTCAGCTTCTACATCTTCTCTCTCTGCATCGTTGACATCTCCATCATCAGGGGCTCTTCTTTGTTCTTCTTCCATCGCTTCCAACCTTGCATGAAGTTCTCAAATATCTCTTTCTATAACACGATTGGCTAAAGGTGGCTCCCCTCATCTCCTCGGTGGCATTGTGTTCATTGTCTCTCACACACAGAGTACAACTTCGAGTTCTTTTTCTCCTTCCCCTGAAATCTACAAAAAAAAATCATCCTTGATACCACTTGGTGCAGACCCCCCTTTGCTCCTAAGGATTGTGTGACTTCCCGTTCTAGGATCGATCAAGAAACCAAGTCTGATTGACTCTTCAATCCCTCAAGGACCTTCAATCAACTGAATAGCCCCCCCCTTCTTCTTAAGATGTAGGTTCTATGGAACTCGTAGGATTTTAAAGATTCAATGTATTCAGGCACTAGCTCTCCTAGTTAAGCCCATCCCTCTACATGACGAAGGATGTGAACAATCGCCTAAACGAAAGGCACTTCGTGATTTCACGTTTTGTGACTTCACGTCTCATGAATTTTGCTTGCTCGTCCTTCTGAACCCTGAACTTGCGAGTTCCACTTATCATATAAACGGTCCACAATCCCCACGATCCAATGGTCCAGATCTCCTTTTCACGTATCGGGACTTCGCATTTTGCGAAGTTGGAAGGCTGGTCACTTATCTCCACCAATCCCCGATATCCCAAAATTCATGTGCGCCAGATGAACGACTGACAACTTCCTGTGATCTGATGGCTCAGATCAACTCTTCACGAATCGGGACTTCGCGTTTCATAAAGTTGGAAGACCACTCACCTCCCTTCTCCCAATATCCTAACTCTCAATATCTCCCGAGACAATCAACGGTCCAGATTTCTCCTTCGATCAACAACTGTGATCAAATCATGATTTCACGATTCGTGAGTTCTTATAACTCTCCCTTTTGACTTCTCTGAGTCACGAGTCAGTCAAATTTTGATCTCTCACCACATATCCCCCTTGATAATGCATGGTTCCAGTGATTTCGAAACTTCATAAGTCTGATTCGCTAATACACTTTCAAATCTTTAATGTTAGTGCACTTTACCTTGATTGAACGACTACAATCCTTAGGTGCGCAGATCGGACGAATGAGATTCTTTCTTCGCTCTCTGATCAAATGAATGAGATATTTTCTCTAGCACTCAGATCAAACGGTTGAGATCGTTTCCTTTGCGTTCACTCATCATTGTCCAGACACTGATCGGATGGTCCAGATATTTTCCCCTGAGATACGCTTTCTGCTAACTTAGAAAAATTTT
>SNQJ01S0190438.1:7980-18100 GCA_010110895.2 Picea sitchensis
AGAGTGTCACCAACATGTCTAGTAGGGGTCAATGATGTGGAGGACCACATTTCTAAGACCTTGGGAAGACCAGGGCAATCCCTCAGAAAGTCGTCACCCTTAAAAATACTGCAAGGGAATTTGGGTTTCAGATTCTTCATTGTAGTCTTATCAACCTCATCAACCCTCCCAGTACTATTAACAATAGTTGGTTGCTTGGATCCAACATTTGATGTAGTTGGAGACTTGGTCCCTTTCTGGTTCTTCTTCTTCTCTTTATGTTTCTTCTTCTTCTTATCAACTTGGATACTCACTTTAGAGCTTTCACTAGGTGAAGAAGGAGAAATGGAAGGAGACCTGATGGGTGAAGAAGGAGAAAGGTCGACATGAGGTTGATGTGTGGGTGGTGTGCTTACATCTGAAGAACTTGTATTCGAGATCACCGGAGTGGAAAAAAACCATACCGGTAACCCAATTTTGAGACCTGGAAGGCTCAAAGTAGATATGTAAGGAGGACCAACATTTCTGTAAGAAGGAAAAACAAAGGGTTCCGCTAGCAAAGGGGTTCCTTCATTGGTCATTCTAGGAATTGACGCCATAAAAATAAAGATTCAACATAGATTCTGCTAGGGAGAATAAACATCACACGCTAAAAATCTAGTAAGCAAGCAAGCAAACAAAACCTTCTCACAATGAGCACACTAGTTGGTGATGAAATCCAATGTCACGGGAACAAAGTAAGAAGGGGTTGACATAGAGTGAGTGGAAAAGTTGCGTTGATGACCTGCTTAATGGACTTACACACTAGTGCAAGCTTCCACACACAATTGTGGGTATGCCCTCCAAGGAGCTCGATTGAGTCTGGCCAACGTCGATTCCAGGTACCGTGAAGACTTTCTCCTCCACAGTCACCTTGTGTAAATACCTTAAAGAGATAGGCCACTAAGGTTACCAACTACAACAATGATGCCTGGGGAAACAGTCGACGGTCTGATCCACACGCAAGGGCAGGGTATCTAGCCCAAAATCAACTTGAAAGGCTTCCACTCATCATTGTAGGTATACCTTCAAGTGACCCCCATAATACGCGCAATATCTACACCAATACCAACAAAGCAAGGTGAGTAACTCTGCTAGTCTCAATGTGACCTCAGGCTTGACCCTTGTGTGAGAAGGGCTTCCTAGGACAAAATGTAGCAATTGGATTTCACCACTCCCTAACTCAAGATTCTATTTTTTTTTACATATTTGGAAATTTATCCTTTCATTCCAAATCCCTACTCCTTAAGCTAATGTAGGTTTTCTACCATACACTATAAAAATGTCTAATCAATTTTTATTTTAGCGCTTTATTTTTTAAGGTTGTTGTTACTCAAAAGGAAAATGGCATGGACAATATGGTGTTTTGACCGACTTGAAAGTTATGCAAAGATATGAAGATACAAAATTTTCATTTTGATGAAAGATATGCTACGAGAAGGAGAAAACATTCATCATTACAGATGCACAATGTCCCAAAAAAAATCCAAAAACCATGCAATTCTGCTACTTCAAATGCAAGCTAGTTTCACTACCCAAAAGAAAAAATGAAATTATCTTCTTTGTTTGATTATGACGTATAAAGAAATTAAATACAAAACCTTCAATGCTCCACTATTTTCAATCGGGAGAAAGAGTCTTATGCAGATGCAAAAGACACGAAGCAAAAGGGCTACAAGCAAAGCATGCATTCAAGGTAGTGAGGTATGAAAGAAAACAAGTAGAAACTTGTTCTAACAAGAAATAACACCATCAAGGATTTTACAACCAATAAATCATTCAAGGAACACAAATAAAATGCAGAGAAGAATCCAAGAAAAGATAGGGAGAAAAAGAAACCACTCAAAGTTGTCCTGACAAAACACGCAGCTAGAAAAGGCAATTTCACATTTTTGAAAAAGGATTCAAGCTCTAATCAAGACAAGAGGGAGTGATAAGCATAAAAACCCATCAAAAACCAATCCAAGCAACTTCACAAATCAACCACAGACTCTAGTTAAAGATCTTTGCAAAACATGCAGCAAAAGACTGAGCAAAAAAAGGAAAAAACTCTCAAAAAAGAGACTAGCGCTTCCCCAAAAGGGTACACAAAGTGTTGCAATGCTCCCTAATACACTGTGGGGGAGATCTGGCCAAATATCAGTGCTTTGGTATGGCCTATAGGGGGGCGTTGGTCCTCCCAGAAACTCAAAAAATGAGCCAAAAACCATGAAAAAACTCACCCAGAATGCATGAAAATTGGTGAAATTGCTAGTGAAGGTAGGAAACGGTTAATAGATGATGAATAAACAGTATTTAAGTGATCTGAAAGGTGTGAAAATGTCAGGGAAAAACCAAGTAAATACAAAGAGGAATCCTTCCCGAGTGGAGTCGCCAATTTCTGTTACAGCAGAATCCTCCTGCGGACAAGTGGATTTCCTCTTGAATACTAGACCCCTATGACCAAGATAGAAAAGTGATATTGTGGACACTGACTTTCCTTTTCATGAAGATAAACTATCATATAAGAAGAAGGAAGAAGGGTAAATACCTTTTTATCGACGTTTGTCCTTGCTCGATCCAGGTTGATCTTGATCTCCAAGTTCTTCAGAAGGTCCTGCAATACAATGAGAAATAGCAACGATACTTCCTACTCTACCATGATTAGATTCATAATGGATCTCTGAAAGAAACAAGTTCATGAAACGTACACAAACTTTAAAGGAAACAGGCCAAGCATATATTTATATTAATGAAAACAAAGTGAGATGCTTACAGCCATGGATGTAGGTGTAACAGTTTCACCAAGCTCTCTTTGTCCAAACCCTTGCTCAAATAATCCACACACAGAATGTTGATGCTTCAATGATATCTCCCTTATGAGATCATAAGTTTGATGCTTCACAATGTCTCCATCCCCTTCCTTATGAGATAATAAGTTAGGTGTTTCTCAATTTATCTATCCCTCCTTTCACCATGAGAAGGCCTCCTTATATAAGCTTGTAGAGACCCAATCACCTTAGATATTCTTGGGATAGGTTGAGGATCCTTCTCCATTAGTTTTGGATCTTCCCTAAGATGTAGCCTTGAACTCAGATTCGAATCCAACCAACTCCAGAGATGAGGGGGATTTATCCTTAATTTTCCTCAACAACCCAAAATTTGTTGAAACAGGTCAACGCTCCTCCAAAAGGGTGCACAGAGCATTGCAATGCTCCCCCAAATAAATCGAGGGAGTGTTGGCACTCCCTAACAGTGGGTAGGGGAGTGTTGCCCTCCAAAATCCATTTTTGAGTGGTCTATTCCATGGTAAAGGTTTTGTACTCTTCATCAAAAGATTTCTCCTTCTTAAACTAGTCGTTGAGGGTGTCTCAAGTGTCATTGTGATGTTGTTCTATATACGACGTGGGAAATATGACTATATGATGTTTGGGACACTTGCAACACTTATGGCTAAAAAGCGACACTTGCGACACTTGTAATGACGAAAATAGGTCATCATTCAAGTGAGTAATTTTGATGTGTAATAGGGATCAACCCCATAGATTCCATATTCCTCTGTGGAACTTTTCTCCTAGTAAGCTTCCCACCAATGTTTGACATGGAGGAGAGCCTTGAGGAGTGTGAAGGTGATCTTTTCCCTGTCGAAAAATTTTTGAACAAAGAAATAACCTTCTAATAGATTTAACCATTTTTCTAGGGCATCTGCATCTATCTAACCTTCAAATATGGGAATATCAAAATTAACTTGTACCTTGAAGGGAGAGGTTCCTCCAAAATGGTCTCTTGATGAAGATGTGTATGTTTCTATTGGCAGGCACTGAAGAATGTGTGCAAAATTCTCCATCATTTCATCCCTTTGTCATGCAAGAGCTTGCTCAAGAAACAAATTAATAGAATATCATGCTCTATCATATTTCCTTTCCGCCACCATCGATGGTTTCTTCGGTGTGCGAGAGTGATTGTATTCAAGAGATAAAAACTCGAGACCCAACTGGCTATACTCGGACCTCGTCAGGGACATGTGTTGAAAAATGATCAAGAGAAACCAACTTTGATACCATTGATCCATATTATGTTCGAAATGAAATGAAAGAAAAGAAATTACAATGAAATACTCATGAAACTTGCCAGAAACAAAAAAATACAACAATACTTGATTTCTATTAATGAAAGGATTGTAAAGAGACTGTAAAAATACAGAGTGCAAGACTCGCTAGAATGGTGGTATTTTATCTCTTAGAAGAGATGTGACGACTACGCTCATTCGCCAGAAGGTGATTACAATGAGGCTTTGAAGGACTCTTTTATGTTAAATAGGAATGCCAAAACCCTATACATCCAAAAACCTAACCCTAGAAGGTGAAACGGCAAAATTCATGTGGGCCCCTATGGGTAAGTTGGTACCTCAACTTCATGGGGTAGTAACTTTTGTATACAACCTTCATTTTAGGCGCGTGATAGCCCATTTGAAAGGTCTTTTAGATAACTACACATTTCGCCCTCAAACTCTAACTTCGTCTACAGTTTGACTGTGGCAAGCCAAAAAAACATTGTTTAGGGCTCCAAAATGGCCCTGGAAGTACAACTAGATGTGTTGACATGAAAACATACAAAATAAGCCAGTTGGACTAGGTGGGAAGCCACCAGTATCCACCTGGAAGATGTGTAGGGATCTAGACAGCCCCAGAAGTGTAGAACCCACAATTACAAATAAGTACAGAAGAATGTGATGAACTCAAAACTAACAAAAGGATCATGTTGGAATAGGTGGGTGGCTACCAATATCCACCTGGATCATTCCTCTCTTTCCTCAAGATCTTCATCAATCAGGATGGAGTTGGAAAGGGTACATTCAAAATCCTTATAAGGTTCTATCTATATCCCTGTGTTGTGCTTGATATCCTATGGGACTATCACTATGATGTTAATGCCATAAACTTCTCTACAAATGACTTCAAACTTTTATCCATTAAATCCAATTTTTGGATAATTTCTTGATGTTGTTAACCCCTCTCTTTCAAAAACATGTTCTATGAAATATTTTTTCAAATAGTAAAACTATGTTAGCTTAAAAATAGTGAGATAACCCCATGTCCAAAACCTCATCCTAGAATTTTTCCTCAACATGTTTGTTGGTCAGTTTCCTTCATTTGTACCCAACCAAATTCTCAATGTGGGAAACCTCCTCTATAATGACAATGGGGAAGTGAAAATAGTAGTGGGATGCCTCCTTTTTGGCATCAACTTGGGAATGAGTGATGTGATGGTGGAGAGGTGATTTCAAGGTTTCCCAAACAGACTTCTTGGTTCCCTTTGTAACTCCACATTTGCTATATTTTTTGCTAAAGTTCACCACTGGTCTTTAGTATTTTCGTCCAAGGATTAGTGATAGGGGTGGAGAGGGGTAAGAGATATGGAGAATATATCAATAATTGGGGTTAGGTTCTTGTTTATCATTTTTTATTCCAAGGGAAAATGACCAACATTTGAGAGAAAATCTTGTGGGGAACAGGAAAGGCTCTCCTCATTTTTATAGAGGTGGTTCTCCTCTCTTAATATATTGGAATATTCTTTGTATGGTTGTAGATGAATGAAATTGATAAGTGATAAATATCAAACCACAAAATATGTTGCAACAAATATCTCATTTAGCACATTTACTCATTAAGCATGCCATCTTATTTCAAGAAAATAAAAGTAAATAAATATAAATGAAATAGATTTGTATAGAGTTTTCTTTCGAATGATATTTTTCATTCCTTTTAAAATGTTGTGAACCTAGAATCAAATATGACTTTGCAATATGAAAGTGAATTAAAATGGACAGGTCATCAAAGAACTTTATATTATCACTTGATTACAACTCAAAAATGATTTTTATGGATAATACATTTGAAATCTCATGCTTTAGACTCAAAGTATGAAAAGTCACTAATGTAATGCCCTGAAATAGTTCTTTGTGGGAGAAAATAATAGTAATATACCAAATTAAATAATATTAAAATATGTCTGAAACAAGAGGGATGAAAAAATCCTCAACAATATTTCAATGATAATTACATAAACTAAAAATAAATTGCATCTACTTTTTACAAGCATGGATTTTTCTCCTCTGGACCTAAACTGTCTTGGGGAATGTATGGAAGAATATTGAGAGATTTGAGAAGAAAGGAATATGAAGGGGAAACTCAAGAATACTGATTCACAAATATTTGTAAAGGAAGAACTTGATTCCAACAAAAATACCTCAATAGAAAACTCTCTAACAACCCACTACCAACCCTTTGAATCTGCCTCTTCTTCTCTTTTGTAATATCTTATTCATCTTTATGAAAATGATTTTTAGTTAGGGTTAGGGTTTTATTTTCCCTCTTTGTGATATTATAAATGTGTTATATCAATTGGGACCCACTTTAGAAGCTCATAAATTTCTTTAAATAAATCAATTTCCAAAACTGATTTGTTTTTAAGACCAAAAATAGCCCCGAATGTAATTTAATTTTTAGGGACTGATAACTACTATTTCATCTGTTGAAACCACTTCCAATGTGTTACTCGTCTCTTTAACTTTCCAAATAGGTCTCCTTTTATCCAATTGGACGTCGGGATCAAATTTTATGAGCTCTGGAAGATGGAGACTCAACAACCATTGATATGTCCCCGTGAAATCTGGGGCTTTGATTTGCAAATTCGAGTTTATTTATAAATAAAATTCATATCCATGTTATTTGTAAATGAAGTAAAGAGAGCCATATAATTTTGTGAATCTTGTGCACAGAGTATCTTTTGACTGTCACATCATCACCCAGTCATCATGCCAAGTCATTGTCTAGTCATCTTTATCCATCCATGTGATCTGAAATGGATCTAGACTAAAGAGTAGATAAGAATCAGTACCTACAAAACAAATTGAAAATTAGAATTCATTATTTAAGCCACATAAAAAAATGCAAGTTTACTTGGAATAAGCCAAATAGCGTTGTAACTAAAACGTTAAAGAAAAATAATTAAAATGAGAAGGAGAGAAGGCTAAGGAATGGGAAGTGAAGTGCCATGGATGTTGGCCTTACCTTACCCCCTATTTCTCCATATTTCTTCACTCTCTCTCATACTCAAAGGGATTTTGACCAAGGAGGAGGAGAGCAATGTAAACTTGCAAACTTGTAGAGAAATAATATTGAGCTCCATTCGATTGGTTTTCCCAATTTGGCTCTAGGGTAAAAATCTTGTCTAAATGAGTTGAGTATAGTTAAATTAGACATTATGTTTATTATAGCTTGTTGGTTATAATGTGAATAGCTTCTATGTATCTTAATGAGGGGATGCAGAGCAACGTGTTGCATCTTTTTTTCAATAATGAGTGTGTGAGTACATTGATAATGGTGAATACACTTTCATCAAGTAATACTCACCATTGGATGTATTAAGTGTTCCAAAAATATCTTCTTGGCTTCTGACCATGATAAGAATCCTCCCCTTTCAATTAGACATCCCAAATCTTGTAGTTGTGCAGTCCACACTCAACCAAGTCTTGACCTATGCCTCTGGATGTCCATGAGATTGTTGGGGGCGTTCTCTTAATGCCAATGCGACCATAATCCATTGCACCCTCTAGTAACCTTGTCTATGCTACAATTAAAATAATTCTACTCACCCTATCTTGAGAGGAGAGACTCATTTTATCCACGTTCATTTTGTTGAAAGATTGAGTTGGTTTTCATTGATGTGAACCCTTGAAGCAATTCCGGTTGAAAATTTTGGTAGCATAGAAAGTATGGTCATGGAAGCTGTTGTTTCTAAGTTTATACTTTAAGGCTCTAAAGTATATCGTCAAGGCATCCGAAAAGGTAGATATAGTTAATGGGTAAAAAGATCAGTTTAATGGAAAGCGAGATCAAAGTTGGTTCCTTAACTGTCTCTATCTAGCTTCCCATTGTTCTTGGATGCTAATATCCCTTTCAATCACTTCCCATGAACATTCAAGTTCTACCCATGTATTTGTTGTTTGTAATATGGTATTGAATAGGTTTAACACAGTGCTTGTCTGATCCGATAGACCAGGTTCTATATTAGGCTGTCTGGTAACTGGAACAATCATGAAAGCTAAGGGTTTCCTTTTTGTAAGTCAAAACTATTTTTAAGGGTCGAAAATTTCTGGTTTGAATTAATAAAAATAAAACTTCCAAACTAAGAATCAATAGTATAACATAAATAAAGGTCGTTTCTAGTATCTGAGTCAAATTTAAAGGAGACGGTGTGTGGAATGAAGAAAGAAAAAGAAACATATAGTTGTATAACAAATGTGAGGCATCAATTAAAGAGGAATCTCATTTTATGCTAATAGAAGAAAGAGAGATGGTAACTTTGAAGAAGTATACAATTTCAGAGTTCTAAAACGTTCATAGGTATTATATCCGTTGATAGCTGATACAGAGGAAAAACAGCAAATGGTTAGATAATCTGACTGTTCAATCACCACAATAGAAGTTGCATCATGAAAGAATTCATCGAAGGTATGAAATAAAAGATGGAATGACAAAGAAACACATAACTCGGGCTTGACAAGATTTGGAATCTTCAATCTATATCGTATTAATTCTGGCAAAATGAATTTTTCTCTTTACAATCCCATCCAGAAAAAGCCTCCTCTTAGTCTTGAAAAGTTATATTTATACAAAACTACCAATCTTAAGATGGTTGGTGATTTCCTAATTCCTAGTGACTAACTATTTGTTAAAAAATAAATCAGAAACCATTTGTATGATCTTCTCCATTTTTTTTTTTCTTAGAAGTAAAGATCTTCCAAATGATACTTTTACTTTGTTGATGACTCTCCTTCTTTTGATCCAATATATTCAATGCATCTCTCCAAGAACTGTGTAAAATTTCTGGGGGGTTTTGGAAGTTCTTTTGCTTCGAACAGATAAACCTTTTTTTGTATCTTGGAAAGATGGTCTTCAACTCCTTTATCTGCAAAATTTATCAACTATAGTTTTAAGTTGGACTCAACTAACAACCTGTCTATTAGGGTGACATCCATTTCTCTTAGCTATGAAATTTCTATTTGAATTTCACTTAAATTTTCTCTAAAATTTAATTGATGTCTTACAATATTAATCTGTCCCAGAAGTCCTGTACAATTTCCTTTTCAAATGTTTAATGAACTTTTGTCTAAGAGATCAAAAACTTCTTCGCAGTCATCTCTGATTTCCTTGACTATTATTTTGTTTTCAGTTATGTTGGTTTCCCATAGCTTGAGCATGATGCCGCCTCCGATTTTCTCTGTGGCTGATATTTTTGTTGTTTTGGATGTCTCTTCACTTACTGAATATATGATTGCCTTTTGGAGAGTAACCCTTGCTTCTTTGGATTCTTTTTCCTTCGGGATAATATTATCAAAGGTATTATCTGCTTCTTGAAAGTAACTCTAAATAATCTTTATCTTGGAAATCATTTTTTGTTGTTCAACTTCTATTTTTTAATGCACTGCCAGTGACTAGGCCTGGAAAGCTTTCAGATCTATGACCTGACATTCCATCAAATTTAACCTAGCCTATAACTATTCTGCATGCTCCTTTTGTTGAGAAACCTGTACCTGACTTGCTTGTATCTTCTGGTTCATTTCATTCAGGCTTGATTTGAGTAATTGAATTTCTAGCCTTTCGGCAACCTTGGTCTACTCCAAGATTTTACTCACCTCTTCTCTGATGTTCTCCTCAGCATTATTTAACTGATCTTGTAATTGAGCTATCATGTTATTACTCTTCTTTATCCTCATTCTCATGTTTCCCACGATAAAAAAGTTTGTTGTTTCCATGGCTCCCATGGAACCTGCTATCTCTGTAGCGAAATCCTCCTCCTCCAAATTATGTCCATCTATCAAGACTTTATGATTTTTTACCATACTCCCCTCCTTCGTATGCATCTCGTGTTTCAGGATGGCCTTCCTTTTTCTGCTGAAAAAATAATCAGAAGGAGGAATCTCATCTATGGGGATAGAGGTGAGTGTTGGTTGTGGAGCCTGATTATCTTCCTAATTTAGAGGTCCTTGCTTTCAACCGTGTTTATACCCCATGAAGTATTTACACCCCAGAAGTATGTACACTCTTCCACGCAGGGG
>SNQJ01S0190439.1:4764-22869 GCA_010110895.2 Picea sitchensis
GATTCCAAATCATCCAATAATGATAGGATGGTTGTTATTCATCCTCCCAGCCAATCCTACAACTATTTTTCCTCACCAGTTCACATAGGTGTTTAAACAGGTTATAGCTTATGTATTGGGCTTAGCAGTCCTGTTGGGTTTTTCAACTCGGCTCCCTTAGGCTCTTAACCCATTCACAACTAGAAATGAGCATGCTACTTGAAAATCAAATGAGGATTCGATTCCTCACAAAGTTTTGTATCAAGGAGAAGGAGAAAGCACAGGGTTTAATAGCCTTCTTCGGCCTCCCTCATGCATGCTTTGCCATTAATTCAACATCCTGTTTAAGGAAGATTACGACACTTCTTTCCTCTCGAAATGGTCATTGATTCTTATCTATAGATCTGGTTCCTTCTCGCGGGAACTTTAATACAATAAATATATACACACTACTGAGCACACATGGAATACAAATATACAACCTGTTAGTTTTCCTTACAGGCTCATGCCCTTAGTCCTGTAATTATTTCCATTATGTCAATGTGGAATATTTGTATCTTTCAAAACAAGTTACAGAGCTCTTATGTTCAAATGTACAATACATGTACAATTCCATACAATTCCACATTTACATCAGCACAAAGACTTGCAGTGAAACAACCATTCAGTCTATCAAACAAGCTTAAATATTCATGACTACAAATATTAGCACCAACCATTCATTATATTCAATACGCAAAGTACAATACCACCAAGGAATCTCTTGGGTTCTCTTCATTTTTATCTACTCTGAAGGATCCCGCATGTCAGCCCACAGTCACATGGATTCCCCTTCGTTCGACATCCTATGCTCATGCCTTGCTCCTAGTCGGGATTGTCTTCCTCAGAATGCATCGTGTGCTTTTTCTCTCTCTGCCCCAAAGGTTATCGACCTGCTCATTTTTCTTCCTTCTATCAGAAGGAACTCGTGGAGTAAATTTTAGGGACTATCAATGGGTACTTCATTGTTCTTATAGTTGATAGTTTTGTTTTCCTAGCCAGATCTTCCATGCTTCCATTCATTAAGGGTGGTTGGTTGTCCAACTACCTATCCTCCCTCGTTAACTAATTTGTCTTGAAATCAAGAAAAAGGAGATGAATTTTTATTTCCAAATAAATAACTCATCAAAGAGGCTTCAGTTATCTTAGCATAATAAACCCCCTCTATAGGTTCCCTCATTCTTTCATCTAGTGGTATCATGGCCAATAATTTTAAGGCTTCACCCTTCAATCAGTTGTTTGGATTCTACATTACATAATAATACATTTACATCATTTACGAGCCATAACATGGAAATGTTATCTCCATGTTGAGATAACCATTACTAATCATAATTAATTACAATTAATTCACAGGGTTAAAAATGGGGTGTTACACTCATTAACTCCTAGTGGTTGTTGGTGTTTTATATGATTCTCAGATCTGATAGTTATTGCCTTATTATTAATAACAAGATTCACTTTCATACATCAATTATCATAGTATAACTATACACTGGAAATCTCAACTATAACAATGCAGGGAAAATAAAAAGATCTATAAACATTAACCATGCACAGTGGACACAAGAACATGAGAGTTTATCCTAGGAAACCCAAACTTGGGAGAAAACCCGACAACCTTTCTCTAGAATAATTCAGTCCAAGATATTACCGGTACATCACCATCAATGGCCAAAATACCATACAAAGAAGATCCTCCCCGAGGCTATCATCACCAAGACCTAACGCCTCAATAAAATGACCAAGAATAACCAAGCAAGAGCTTATCCAAGTGCGACGCACTCTCCAAGATAACCAGAACCAAGAACTAGCGAAATTTACCAGAATTGTAGCTACAACTGCCTTGTACGCACTACAGAAGGAGTTGTCTACCTGTCCAAATGAAATGAGCCAGTCCTGTATTTATACTAATTTGGGTACCATTCTAGGGTTGACTTCTTATTTTTGGGTCTTCAATTTCTTTATTAATTTCCTGTGGGGCCGACTTCTCATTTATGGGCCTTCAACTTCTTCCTGGGGCTTCTTGTAATTGTATAGATGGGTCTTCTTATACTTTCTTGTGGAGAATGACTGCCCGAAGTTGCAAATCTCCAACACTCCCTCTCAACGAGGGAGGAATTCTCCATACTTGGATTTCTTCTGTCATAGAAAGGTTGTCTTCATGAGCCATGTTGATGTGCCATCTCCGCACATGTATTCCATACCGGAATATGCATGTGATAGCATCTCGAGTCCATCCACTCATTGATAGAAGAAGGACTACACCTAGGCCATTCACCACTAGCAGAGCCCCATGAGTGAATAAATCATTATCCTTGGTCATATCAGCACTAACATAGCCTCCTGCATGACCAATTTGAGATAATGTCTGCCTAATGCTTATTTGGGCCACTCACCACTAGAAAATCCCCATGGATGAGTGAATTATTCTCCTTTGGTCACATCAGCACTAACATAGCCCTGTGCATGACCAATCTAGGAAGAATGTATGCCCGAACCTCGAGAACATAAACATACCTAGGCCATTCACCACTATCAGAGCCTCATGAGTGAATGAGTCATTCTCCCTTGGTCATATCAGCACTAGCATAGCCCCATGCATGACCAATATGGGAGAATGTCTGCCCTATGCCATCAACATATCTGGGCCATTCACCACTAGCAGAGCCCCGTGCATGACCAATATGGGAGAATGTCTTCTTGATGCCATCAACATACCTGGGCCATTCACCATTAGCAGAGCCCCATGAGTGAATGAGTCATTCTCCCTTGGTCATATCAACACTAGCATAGCCCCGTGCATGACCAATATGGGATAACATATGCCCAATGTTGAAAAATCAATGCTCATCACTAGCCAAATCAACATGGCTAATCATGTGTATCATCCTCCTCATCCAAACCATCATGGCCGCTCTGGCAGGATATCTACAATCTGTTCATTTGTGGATAAGTACTAGAGCTTCACTGCTCCCTTCCATACCATATCTCAGATGAAGTCCTATAAGAAGCTTATGAAGCTGCACCACTTCACGACTTGCAACATTGGTTGTGACATACTTCATCTCTGCTATACCGAGTGCTACAAAAGCCTGCTTCCAGCTTATCCCGGAAATCATAATTGATTCCAAGCTGAAGCAACACCCTAAGGTGCTCAATCTGTATACTACACTCCCTGCTCAATCATAATATGTATTTCTCTGTAGCTTGACTTCATCACCTGAGACAAATCATATCCAATTGTACCATGCTTCGTTGCCACCCACTGGAACTGCCTTGGCTTCAACCAAATACTAGCTCAAGGTTCTCACTACAAAGTAAATATATGGCCTGGCATTAATCAGGTACATCAAGGATCCAATCTACTGCAGATCTCATCTGATCTTGTCGCACCTCTAATCCTGAGAGTACATTTGGCCAAGATCCTCCATCTCAAATTCCGAGGCCAACTCCCTTTGTCACTGGAGTAAGTCTTGTTGTCCATTCTGCCTCATTGCCTGCTCCCTCTGTGACCGGGACAAAATCCATACCTAGTCCTAAACGCCTCTTGCCTCTGAAGCTTATGTCTGGCCTCCTCAACTCATGACACATGTCTGTTAGTCCTGGGATATGTCTCTCTCCTACCTGGATCTGGGGGGGAACTCTCTCTGAATAATCAACTCATTCTTTAGCCAACTAACTCTGCTTGAGATTAGGCTCACTCTGTACATTAGTGGTTAAAACTAAGCTCATCAAGTATCCATCGATTCTGTAGTACCATGATCCCTCTGAAACATGACTCCCTTTGAGTTTGTACAATTTTTGGAGCTATCTTCTCCCTTTGCATCTTTTGAAGTATGATCTCCAATGAACTGTCATGGGAGACCGCTCCTCCCTACCAGATCTGGGGGCTGAATCCCTCTAAACTCTAGCTTCCTCTAAACTAGTACTAGGTAGGGTCGTTTGCCTCACCACTGGTGGAGCTACCTGCTCCTCACTATCAATATCCATGTGGAACACTCTGTATCCCACAAAAAAAGTATCCTTCTTTTCATAAGGTTCTAACTTCATCTTCTTCGCCTTCAGTGTATGGATGTATACGGTCATGTACACAATCCTATGTTTGGATCGTCTATTCCATGTATCGAATTAGAGACCATCTAATATGTTGCCTCCTGCAACCATCATTATAGCTTCCTCTCAGAGCTACCACCTGTGACTTGCCCAGAACAAGCGTAATAACAATAAAATAGTAGACACGAACAATATTCTTATGAACAAAAAATAGAAACAAGAATAAAAAAATGAAAACATAAATAACACTTTTCCAATGTTGTTACCAATCATTCCTCCGTGGTAACTTGCCCGGAACAAAGACAACAACCAAGAACATCTCTTATAGGATATCAATTCTATCTTGCAAACAAGTGCATCATTAATACTAAACAGTTTGCATTTACATAATGATTGTTGTACTAACAATATTCAAGTGTCACTAAACATTTGATAGCAAAAAGTACTCAACAGTGATAGAACTCTAAAGACTGTTGTATCGATTACAATATTTATTTAAGATTCAACAATATAAAAATATCGAACTTGATATGCAAACCTGGAGTCTTAATTGCTAGGGAGGGTGTGTTATTCCTCTGAATGCACTAGATCTAATGATCCCTCTGGGTCATTGCTTGGACAAGGTCCGTTGTACATCCCTCATACTCTGCTAAATGATATAACTTGGAAACATATATAAGTGCATGCCTCTGAAATTTGTAACACCATCCAACTTGTCTTCTAATCTAAAGGTTTGCACAACAGTCAACTGCAACTGGCGATTGGAAACTGCAACTTGAACTGGCAACTGCAACTGCAACTGCAACTGGCAACTACGACTGCAACTGTAACTAGCAATTGGAAATTGCAACTACAACTTCAACTATAGCTATGTAGTGGCAATATTTCAACTAACTCTGAAACCATGTTGGTGTTTTATATGATTCTCAGATCTTATAGTTATTGCCTTATAATTAATAACAAGATTCACCTTCATACATTAGTTATCATAGAATAACTATACATTGAAAATCTCAACTATAATAATGCAGCGGAAATAAAAAGATCTAGAAATATTAACCACGCACGGTAGATACAAGAACACAACACAAGAACACAAGAGTTTATCTTGGGAAACCCAAACTTGGGAGAAAACCCAACAACCTTTCTCTAGAAGAATTTAGTCCAAGATATTACCAGTACATCACCATCAATAGTCAAAATATCATACAAAGAAGATCTTCCCCAAGGATATCATCACCAAGACCTAGCGCATCAATAAAATGACTAAGAATAACCAAGCAAGAGCTTATCCAAGTGTGGCACACTCTCCAAGATAACCATAACCAAGAAATAACGAAATTTACCAGAACTGTTGCTGCAACTACCTTGTGCACACTATAGAAGGAGTTGTCTTCCTGTCCAAATGAAATGAGCCAGTCATGTATTTATACTAATCTGGGTGCCAATCTAGGGCTGACTTCTTATTTATGGGTCTTCAATTTCTTTATTAATTTCTTTTGGGGCCGACTTCTCATTTATGGGTCTTCAACTTCTTCTCGAGGCTTCTTGTAATGGTATAAGTGGGTCTTCTTGTACTTTCTTGTGGAGAATGACTGCCCGAAGTTGCAAATATCCAATAGTGGCAAGCTCTCAAGAATGGAGTTCCATCCATAGTGCTTACATAATTCACTTATAGAATGATGAGGAAAATCCTTCCACTAGAGATAACCATTTAAACACCAAACCTTCTTAGTACTCTTTGTATTATTTCTCATTGTAATCAATCTATATACACAATTTGGTTAGAATTTTCAAGACATGAATAATTGAATGGTTTCATGTCTCGTTTGTTGAGGTTATTGTTGGACATGTAATTATTGGGATTGCGTTTTGTAACAATAGTGTACATATGAAGAGTCATAGGTGATAGGAAATGTCTTCGTTTATGGAAGACCATCGGTCATTTGTTTTGTATTTATGCACCTATTATCTTAATGCCAAAGCATCAAACAATGTAAAGTTACGATTTCTTCCCACTCTTGACTTGATAGTGGTATCAGAGCAAGATAACTCCATGAGCGTTTTCTCTCGTGCCCCTCTGCCATCTCTGCCATTCTCCCACACACTTTGTGTATCTGTTTATTCCCCACAACCTCATTTATTTTGTTTGTCTTTCATAAACCCTAAGTGTCTCCTTCTATAGGGCGCTCTCTCCCTACATGAAACTATTTGTGTGTCTCTCGAAGAAACCTCCGTGTGACTCTTATGTTGAATGTTTTTCCTACTTGTAACAGAATCAAGAGTCAGTGCAATGCATTTTCCCATATTGGTTGAATCCCATATCCGCCAGCATCAATTTCTTCCATATTTGTGACAGTAGAGACTCTCCATCGCTCATTATGAAATATGTTAGGTTTTCATGGCCTTTCACTACCCTGAAACCCCAATAAGATTTTGATAGTCCCATCTCTGTGTTTTTAATAGTAGAATTGTTACATTTTTGGGGTACTGCCATCATGATAAGTCAAAATGTGCTACAGATATTCTCTAAGATTATAATTTGAGGTAATGTTGTGAATACTGAGAGCGTCCTGTCTCGGCTCATAATATCCTAGTGTTCGAATTCCTCATAAATTCACACAAGAAATCCCTCAAAAAGGGCATTGAAATGCACCCATATTTGAAAACAAAGTTGTCAATAGGAGGTGAATAAGTTTTAGATTCCAATAAAATGTAGAATCCCTCTTCTCCACCAGCTATGAAGGGACCATAGCCTGACATCTCATGCCAATGCCTAGAAGTGTCGAGATCGTGGCCTCGACTTGTGTCTGCCTTGGTGTGACTTGTGGTTGCCTTGGTTAAACTTGAATCGACCTATGGCTACCATGGTGTAGAGAGATTTGAATTGTGTTGTAGAAAGAATGGACATGAAACAAATACATGCACAATGAAGATCGATGACAAGCAAGATCATACATAAGACAAAGATAAAGACCTGACTAAAGATAAAGCACCTATTCATTATGTGGTTGCCCATTGCAATATAGGAGTAACTGAAGATCTGCTTGATACTTCATTTGCTTCTTGGGGAGATGCATGGCTTCTTGACACAGGCACAACCTCCCACATGACATTTCGAAAAGACTTCTTC
The DNA here is from genome assembly GCA_010110895.2 of Picea sitchensis. Classification (NCBI taxonomy): domain Eukaryota; kingdom Viridiplantae; phylum Streptophyta; class Pinopsida; order Pinales; family Pinaceae; genus Picea; species Picea sitchensis. Next base: position 11,972 of record SNQJ01S0190439.1, read on the forward strand.
AAAGACTTTGATGACAATGTAGATGGCGTAGTGTATTTTGTAGACATATAAAGTCTTAAACCTTCGGGAATGGGCGCCATCAAGCTTAAGTTGCCTGGACTCCCAGATTTTCCTTTGCAAAATGTACTCTATCTTCCTTAGTTGCAAAGGAGCTTGTTATCCTCGGTACACATGAGATAGCAAGGCCACTCTGTTCATATGATTGATGGAAAAGTTGAATGAATTATAATAACATGCTTGTTATGACCGGAATGGAAGATGGAAGACTATTGAAGCTGAATGGGTGATCTACCCATACACATACTGTCGCATACCTCTCTCATCATGACTTGGGTATAATGCCATTTAATCTGGCATGCTAGATTCGGCCATATTAGTTATGACAGTCTTCATTTGTTGAGAAAGAATGATGTTTCTAGTTTGCCTATTATTCCTAGGAAATTGAAGCAATGTGATGCTTGTATCCTTGGAAAACACAACAAACAACCCTTTCATGATTCTACTTCCAGAGCATGTTGAAAACTTGAATTGATTCATTCTGATTTGTGCATCCCTATGTCTGTTCCTTCGGCAAATGGAAACAAATATATCATGACTTTTATTGATGATTACACCATGATGTGTTGGGTGTACTTGTTGAAAGATAAATCAGAAGCTTTTGAAACTTTTAAAAATTTTCATGTATGGATTCAAAATGAAGCCTAGTCTCATATTGTCTCTCTTAGCATTGATAATGGAAGATAATGTACATCTAATGAATTTGAAAGCTACCTTCACCAACACGGGACCAAACATCAAACCACAATTCCATACAATCCCCAACATAACGGTGTAGCTGAATGAATGAACACGAAACTCCTAAATATGATTTGTTTGTAGTGTCTCGGTTAAATTTTTTGTTGTTTTACTTAGTTTATTGTTTGGGTATTTTAAACAAACAATGTGTATGCCAAATGTCTACAACAATATATAGCAAAATTGAATTCTACTAAGCTTCACCAATATAATATCAAATCAAACTCTTTTTTTTGTTGTTGCATTTAATTACTCAAATAATTGGAATACATGAGGAAATTGTTTAACAACAACACACACAAAAATTATGGAACCTGATATATCATGACTATAGGCTATCCTTGCATACACAGTGAAAAAACAAGCTATAAAAGATAGTCCTTAATGCAACATCTTTTGTAGAAGACTATATATATATATATATATTATGGAACCTGATATATCATGATTGTAGGTTATCCTTGCATACACAGTGAAAAAACAAGCTATGAAAGATAGTCTTGAATGCAACAGCTTTTGTAGAAGACACTATATATATATATATATATATATATGTTGAATTTTCAAGCCTGGAGATAGAGATAATCAAACCAACAAATCTTAAACAACAACCCAACAACTAGACTCGGCCTAGATAGAAAATATAAGATGCCAACAGTCCAAAAAACGATCATTAATAAGGAAACTCGACCCAATGATGAACAAGCTCGCCCAACATGTGAAATATGCCCTTCTTCTACCACAAATCGACCCCCAAACATAGGAAAACTCGACCTCTTGCATAAATAATAAACCCAACAGTGAAGAGTGTGCCCAGGTAGGATAAAATCACTCCCACAGTGAGTGAGATGACTCCCTTAGCCCACAAACTCACCCAACAAGGTATACTTGGCGTCTATGAAGGAACACACCCCAAAAAACTTTAGCTTCGACCTCCAAATCTAGGAAATCGACCTCTTCAACATTAGCTCGACCCCACAATATAAAATTTCCCTTTAATGGAGTAAACTCGACCCACAAAGAAGGAAAACCAGCCACCAATGAAGAACTCAATCGCAAGCAAAGAAAACTCTGTTACAGGAAGATAACCTCTGTCACAATGAAGCTCTATAAAAATGTCCAAGTGATCTCCTCTCAATGATAAGCTAGGGTGGATAGTTTCACCATCGAAACCAATCTTAGAAATCTCTATAGGGTTTTTCGTCCCAAGAGTCCAAAAACCACCAAGAGCTCTCTCAAAACAATTTTAGAAATGACAAATGAATAATGAGAGAGGACGCCTCTCATTCCCCTTTTATTCTTTCGTTGACCCTTTTATACCCTTTTTAATGAAGTAAAGTGACTTTATAATTTAACTTTAGTAAAATCACTTTTTTAATTAATTAACCCTTTTTTTATGCCAAAAAGTGATTACTTGGCTTGTAAGTTGTTTTCAGATGTCGAAAGTTCCTTTCTCCTCATCCCAACCTTTAGATCTTTTCGTCTTGATTCCAATGAGCTATTACACGAAGGTGTTCCCTCCAACAATATGACCCAAATAACACCTTGAGTGCATTTAATTAATTTATACTCAATAATACCCTTAATTTACGAGAATCGTCGGAATGCCACAAAATCAAGAACGAATTGCATGGAAGTGATCCTGATGATGAAATAACGTGAATGGACTAGGTCAGGCCTCGTATAATTCCTCTAATTCGCCCGAGCCCTGTGCTAACCTCCATTTACCCCTCTGTTTAGGTTGACATAGACCCATAAGGTCACCTCCAACTATAAAGTAGGGGAATCCAAAAATGGGGACATTACAGTCCTCCCTTCCTAAAGATTGCTTGTCATCAAGCAATGCCATCACACCCATAGGAACAACAAACTGAACCAAACTAAAACTAATAATGATCCCTGAGTCCTAAACCAATTTGAAAGATGTGGAGCACTTATCACCCACAATATTTCCCTGCAATATACTAACACAAGGGGCCTCCTAAAAGTAACAACTGGCTCTCCCATCTGTATTAGTTTCCAAACTGTCTAACCATAAAATCCCAGGGTCCCATGTTATCACTAGAAAGGACCCATCATGTTAATGTTGCACCAATATGATCATAAATATCTAACCCCCCTGCCTAGATGACGTCCTTTGCTCCTATAACCAAAAGTTGTAATGCCTCAGAGGATTGACCCCACTATTGAGGATCATATCCTGTCAATGTATCCCAATGAAGTCAACCAAACCAATTCTAAAATCAAACATCTTGGGGAAGTCTATGTGGTCACAAACTGATAGGGCATCAATGACACCTAATCTCCAAGTATCAAAGGGGAAATCCCGAATACTCAGACACCCCCAACCTATTGCAATCATCCATGCATCATCTGAAAAATCTCTCGACACATCATCCACAAAGTTCCTCCATGCAAACCTCTCTTGGACCGACCTATAAGTGGTAAAGTCACTAGGGTCCCAAACTAACCTGTATGATGTGAAACACCTTCTAATCATAGCCCTGATCTATGAGGTTCCAACACAAGAATTCACATGATTGCTTCTGATAAGCTAGACAATCAAAAGTTTCACAAACTTGGTCAACTCCTTAGAAGACCACTCCTCCAAGCAACTAAACCTAAGCGTCCCAAGAGTAAACTTTTAAAAGGGAAAACTAACCATCTCATATGTATCGATCGCCAAGTTGTCAAACACTGTAGTCATAGGGTCCCAAGATAATCTCTGAGAGGAACCACCATATCGATACTACACCCTTCCGATCATAACTGTCTGACCTCCATGCTCAAACTGCGCTCTCCTCTCTTGAACCCCCACGCTGAAATCCCTAAGAGGATTGAACTCACTATCCTGGATCCTATCTCGCCAATATATCTCGATGATGTCAAAGCCTAACCATTCGTGGATAGACTCGATCTAGGGTATCCTAAGGGAAAATCTACCTCGCCATATAGAATGTAACACACCCACTACCGTAATTCAAAATTTGGTTGATTTCTCAATAACGAGAATCCCCGGAGCTTGTAGCAGCAAAATGCCAATCCCTGATTCACAGGTCTTCTATTTACCTACCCGACTCTCTGTACATAACCGTGGTCTTATGTCCCTTTCGAGGCTACTCCTATCGGAGTTTCAGGGTTTCCAATGTCGTAATTCACGAGTCCTAAGAACTCATGATTCTCCGATCCCCAATATATCCCTAGCGTATTGGCTCTCCAGGCTAAGCACTGGACAATGTGACCACAACCATCACAAGACCACAGCCTTTAATCCTATCGAGGTTTTGCGCCTTTCGGTGTCACGATGCGCAAGTCCCTTGGACCCTCGATCCTCCAACTCCCGACACGCCTTTACACTGGCTAGCCCTCTTGGCTATACTATAGTCCATATGACCACTTACCATATGACTGCAGTCGTATAACTTCCCATCGGGATTTTGGGGTTTTCATTGTCGAATGCAACTTACCTCGTGGGTCCCCGACTCCCGATATGCCGATACGGAAATGCGCACGACACCTGTCCTCCACTGTGACCCACACTCTTGTGACAAATCGGGAAATCGCGATTCCCGTTGCACTAGTTCACGAAACTCTCCAAGTCCCGAACCCCGATATGGTAACACCTGTCCTCCACTATCTCCCACTGTGGCCCACACGGCTCTCCCGTCGGGATATCGCGGATCGCGATTCCAATGTGTGGGAATTTCTTACCTCCGAAAACTCCGATTCTCAGATTCACGACTCCTCGGGATCTCCTGACACGCATCCCAAATAATGGGCGGTTCTGATCTCGTCAGAATATCGCGCTTCACGACTTCGCAGCTTCTGTTGCCAAGATCACGAGCTTCAACCTACAAAACCCCGATACATGATCCTATGTGTAGATCCGACGGTTCTCCTGCGACCAAAATCCAACGGCTACCTTCTTCCTCGCTCCTCGCGTCTCGCGACTTGGAGTACCAAATGCTTGGACCCTTACCCTGCAAACCTCCGAGTTCACGAGATCCCTGGATCTCTGCCACCTGTCCTCCTCGGATGGATGGCTCTGATCCTCTCGTGGCTTCGCCATTCACGACTTGGAGCATCCAACTTTTGGACTCCTACCTCGCGAACCTCTGAGTTCACGAGTTCCCTGGATCTCTGCCACCTGTCCTCCTCGGATGGACGGCTCTAATGCTCTCGTAACTTCGCCATTCGCGACTTGGAGCATCCAACTTTTGGACTCCTACCTTGCAAACCTCCGAGTTCACGAGTTTCCTGGATCTCTGCCACCTTTCCTCCTCGGATGGACGGCTCGGATCATTTTTGCCCCTATTCACGAGGCTTAGCCCTCGTCTATCTCCCTATGGATCTAATGACTGTCGGGTTTCCTAGCTAAGATATGACGGTTGAGATCGGTCCCGATGCCACACCCTTTCCTTCTGCTCTTTGGACGTGGAAAAAAACCAACGGTCCAGATGTTCTCATGGAGCCTGGGGGTCTACGATTCAGATTTCCTCGCTATTCACGAAGATAGAGGAAAACCAGGTGGTAAGGCCTTTAACGCCCTACCTTCTCCTGCTAATCTAACGATCACGGGGAAACTGTAGTTTTCCCGACGAATTCTCATCCGTCGATTCGATATTTCTTCCTTAAGCTGCCATCTCGGGTTTTTAAGAGGATCATTCCTCCTCGTACAGGGTTATTAAGACTTGCACCTTCAAGTTCGTATTCCAGGTTCTGGGTAGACCTTTCCAGGGAGGGAATCTCTATAAGAGATCTATTCCGGGGCTTTCCTGGATATGGGTGAAGGGAAACAATTTCCCGAGAACTGGCTGGAAGCCTAACATCGTTCAGCCTAGGCATAATTAGATTCAGTTTATCAACGTAAGTCATGCATGGCTTCTTCTATTATAAGCATATGCCTATTAATCATTATCAAAACACTGCACAGACATTCTTACACAGGAAGCATTTACAATTTCACAGGTTTATGAGCATATACATATATGTATCATTCTATGAATTTCAAGAGGCAATATGTAAACAAAACACTTATCAGAAGTGACTTCAGAAATGGGTGCAACTGCTGAGAGGGGTGCTCGTTTCCACCCAACCATAGGCTTAGTGACTCCCAACGGATTTACCACTAACCACCCTCGAGCTGAGACCACGATGCTCTGATACTGCGTCTCTCTGTCTGCCAGTGACCAGGAGCGAAGGTTGCAATCCTTCCTCTCTGCTATCACTCACTTTGCGTAAAAACTGCCAGAGTTCCCCTCGCGTCCCCCTTTCAATCGTCTCTGCCATACGCCTTATCCTTTCGCGAGGTTGCGTGTGGCACGATTACCCTCGCGTTGATCAGGCCTGATGGCTCTACGGATGGGCGGTTCACCATCCCATCCCTCATCAAGCCATCTGCCTACCAGCCTACGAGGCATTGAATTTCAGGGCCAACGAGCCGCTTTTGGTTCTCTGGGCCAGTGGAGTCCAAATACGGTATTAAATTCTCGGTGGAAGTTAACACCACCTTTTCAGGTGTCCTCCACCGCCATCGTGGTCTCTTTTTCTGCACCTCCCCTCATCAGCAGTCCTACAATAAATTCAGAATGTTATTCACATTCATTGACCTCTTCCTCAAGGTCCGTTTACATCACATATTCACATTTATGAGTTTTTCCATAGTTCTTTGGCCAGTCCAGTTATATTTACAAGTTGGGGGAAACAGGATGTTACAATTCCCTCCCCCTTAAAAGGAACATCGTCCTCGATGTTCTTATCTACTAACATGAATTGCATGTATAGAAGTAAACAAAATCGGATATGCCAGTTTCACGGCATCTTCCATCTCCCATGTAGCCTCATCTGGGCCAAAATGTTTCCATTGCACCTTGACCTGTGCAATGGTTCTGTTCCGGAGTCGGGTTTCCTTTCTGTCCAATATGCATTGGGGTTCTGGTAGAAATTGTCCCTCCGGTTCCACCTGGATCGCAGAGCAGTCAATTATATGATTAGCATCATGTACATATTTCTTCAATAATGAAACATGGAAAACATTATGTGCTTTTATTGTGGGAGGAAGTGCTAGCCGATAGGCTATAGGTCCCACTCTGTCTAGAACCTCAAAGGGTCCACAATACCGGGGTGCCAATTTGGCACAAGCTCCCATTTTCAGGGAGCTCCTTCTGGGCTTAATTCTGAGATATACATGGTCTCCCATTTTGAACTCTCTTGGAGTTCTCTTTTGATCAGCATAGCTTTTTTGTCGGCTCTGAGCGACCTTCAGATTTTGTTTTATCTGAGTCACTTGCTATTCCATTTCTTTCAACATATTGGGTCCAATAGAAATCCTATTTACAGGATTACTCCAACTGATTGGAGTATTACACTGTCTACCATAGAGGACCTCGAAGGGACTCATCTTTAAGGATGCTTGATAGCCATTGTTGTAGGCGAACTCTACCAATGGCAGATAGTCTTCCCATTTCCTAGGTTGATGCATCACATGCATCCTTAACATATCTTCTAATATCTGATTCACTCTTTCTGTCTGTCCATCGGNCGCCCCTCATTCATTTTATTCTTTCATTGAACCTTTTACCCTTTTTAACAAAGTAAAGTGACTTTATAATTTAACTTTACTAAAATCACTTTATTAATTAGTTAACCCCTTTTTAATGTCGGAAAGCAGTTACTTGGCTTGTAAGTCATTTCCGGACGCCGAAAGTGCCTTTCTCATCATCCCAAACTTTATATCTTTTTCGTCCCGATTCCAATGAGCTATTACACGAAGGTGCTCTATCCAACAATATGACCCAAATAACACCTTGAGTGAATTTAATTAATTTATACTCAATAATAGCCTTAATTTACGGGAATAGTCGGAATGCCATAGAATTAAGAACGAACTGTGAAAAAGTGATCCTAATGATGAAATAAGGTGAATGGACTAGACTGGGCCTCATATAACTCCTCCAATTCACCTGAGCCCCCTATTAACCTCCATTTACCCCTTTGGCTAGGCTGACATAGACCCGAATGATCTATGCCCATATGTCACTATCAAGCTTCATGAAGTGGATATTTTTGCTTGGCATAGAGATGCAACCCACAAAGAAGATGTAAATTCCATAACTCGGTTTCTAACTCCAAGACTGTGCCTATCACACAACAAACCTTTATCTTCAATACTAAAAACGTTCCTTCCCCAACTATCTTTCCCTCATATGATGAACTTGCCCCAATAGTGGGTAAGTCAACCCCCTTTCTCTAGGAAACAAGCTTTGCTCAATAAAAAACATAGCTGCAGAGATAAATCTTCCTTTAACCCAAATCAAATTTTGTAAATGAAGAACCTAGCTACAACAATAAACTTAGCTGCAATGAAAGACTCAATCACCACAAATAAATCTCAAGAACAAGAATACAAGCTCAGTTGGAAATGAAGTATGATGAAGAAATTTGTATGATCTCCTCCCTTCAACCAGCTAGGGTGTATAGTCTCACCACCAAAACCAATCTCATAAATTTCTCCTAGGGTTTTCATCTCAAGGGTCCCAAAGCCACGAGAGCTCTCTCAACTCAATTTTAGAAAATGTCAAGTGAGTAACGAGAGAGGGTGCCCCACATTCCCCTTTTATTATTTCGTTGACCCTTTTACCCTTTTTAATAAGGTAAAGTGACTTTATAATTTAACTTTAATAAAAATCACTTTATTAATTAATTAACCCCTTTTAAATGTCAGAAAGCGATTACTTGGCTTGTAAGTCATTTTCGGACGTCGAAAGTGCCTTTCTCATCATCCCAACCTTTAGATCTTTTCGTCTTGATTCCAATGAGCTATTTCAAAAAGGTGTTCCCACCAATAATATGACTCAAATAACACCTTGAGTGCATTTAATTAATTTATACTCAACAATACCCTTCATTTACGAGAATTGTCGGAATGCCACAGAATTAAGAACGAGCTGTGTGGAACTGATCCTAATGATGAAATAAGGTGAATGGAATAGGCTGGGCCTCATATAACTCCTCCAATTTTCCCAAGCCCCCTGTTAACCTCCATTTTCCCCTTTGACTAGACTTACATAGACCCATAAGGGCGCCTCCAGCTGTAAGGCAGGGGAATCAAAAAATTGGGACATTACATCGTTCCATGATGTTTTTCAAGAATGTTAAATTGATGTTTTCAGATGATGCAGTTCTATGTGTAATTTATGTCAAAAACACGTGTCCATCTCATGCTCTAAAAAACAAGACTCCTTATGAAATGTGTTATGGTCACATTCCTTCTGTAAGGCATCTCAGGGTCTTTGGTTCCACTTGCTATGCCTTGATTCCTAAGGAGCAAAGAAGCAAGCTTGATGCAAGGAGTCGGAAGAGCATCTTCTTGGGGTACTCAAATACCACCAAGGGGTATTGTCTTTACGATGAGACAAACAAGAAATACATACTTTTCAGAGATGTTATCTTTGTTGAATTCACCAATAAAGATGAAATTGTTGAGATGTAGCTTGATCATCTGGATGTATTCACTCGTGTAAATACATATCATGAATTTGATGATGAGATTCCACATCTTGAAGTGGGGATCCCTATCTTTGGTCAATCTTTGGAATATTCTTTTGAAGCACCATCTTTCCCACATGAAGAAGTTCATGCCACTTTATCTAAACTTGAAGATTAGTTGGATGATGTGATTGAGAAGATTAAAAAGTTGAGGATTAATGAAAACTCAACACCATCTCAACCAATTGAGCAAACTAAAACATCTCAGGAAGGTCCACCAAAATGGGTCACTAAAACACTTGAAAGTGTTCATCTCGATGAGGTTGGAAAGATAGGAACCAAAATGTCCTCAAGACAAGATGGAGGTAATGTAGATAATTCAAAATCATATGACGTAGATGACAAGGATGTTTCATATGATTGTGAGTTGAAGTTATCTACTAACCATGAACCAACTTCCTTTAAAGAATCCACTTCTCATGATGAATGGAAATAATCCATACAAAAGGAATATGATGCTCTCATCAAGAATGGGACATGGAAGTTGGTGGATCCTCCTTTTGGAACCAAACCAATCGACTGCAAGTGGGTATTCAAGAACAAATACAGATCATATGGCTCACTTGAAAAACACAAAGCAAGGCTCATGGAAAAAGTAATTGCATAGAAAGAAGGTGTTGAATATGAGGAAACTTTTTCCCCCACAATAAAATGGCCTACCATTTGCACTCTATTTTCCATGGCAACACAAAATGGATGGAAAATTCATCAAATGTATGTGAAGATTGCTTTCTTTAATGGAGACTTGAAGGAGAATGTGTTCAAGTCTCAACCAAAAGGCTTTGTTGTGAAGGAACAATAACATAAGGTATGCAAGATCATCAAATCCTTATATGGCTCGAAACAAGCATCTCGAGCATGGTATGCAAAGTTAACTAAGTAATTTCTGAAATTAAATTTCAAGCATTTCAATCTTGACGATGCAACTTTGTATATCTTGTAGTATATGTAGGTGATTTGTTGATAACGTGGAACAATGAAAGATACATTGCATCCATAAAGAAAGAGTTGAAGAAAGGCTTTGAAATGACATATTTGGGACATCTTCACTACTATTTGGGCATTGAAGTGATTCAAAATCCAAGGTAAATATTCATCTCCTAGAAGAAGTACATTGGATAATTGTGGAACAAGTTTGGCGTGGTTGAGTGCAATCCGGTTTCTACTCCAATGGAACATAATTTAAAACTCACATCAAAAGAAGGGACTGAATTTGAGGATGCGACGAAGTATAGATAGTTTGTGGGAAGTCTTATCTATTTCACTACCACTAGGCCAAGAATTTCATTTGTTGTTGGGATTCTTTCGAGGTTCATGCAAAAGCATTGTGAAGGACATTGGTCTGCTGCAAAAATAGTTCTAAAATACTTGAACGAGACTCAAGATTTTGGACTCAAGTACTCTAAGGTAGATGACTTCAACTCGATCGGATATTCTAATGCAGACTTTGTTGGGGATAAGTGTTTATGGATAAATCCGTAAGTGCGGACACAAACCGATCTCCCTAGATCCACCTGGATCTAGAACAAAACATGACAGAATAGGACGCTTTCCTT
>SNQJ01S0190440.1:0-15601 GCA_010110895.2 Picea sitchensis
CTTTGATTATAACATATTTCATTCGTGGTATTGGTTACATTATGTGGACAATAGTTATGGTTTATGAAATTGTTCGAGGTCAATCGATCCTTGCAAAGTGGAACTTGTTAGACATATCAGACATATTATATAATTGATGCTGGTATAAAACTATGGTATATATGATTTTCATTTCAATTTGGAAAAAGGAAGTGACATGTTGGATTTGAATTAAACTCGATTATTGCAAATGACAAATTTTGGATGCACTGCACCCTAGCTATGGTTGATGGAAATTAATGACTGGGTGGAGAAGCAACGTGCATTTATTGCACATCATTCTTACCCACCTCGAGCTCACCACCCTCACCTTGTCCCTCATTTGGTTGCTCTGGTTAGTTTTCCTCCGTTTCGCTCGGTCATTGGAGAATAGTGATGGTCCTTGGTTCTTTTCGACACTTTACTCATAGGTATGGTGAATTTCGCCCTTCCATTCATCATTCTATCCTCACTTTGGATATAATCTCTATGTTGGATTTTAGAATTCATATGTAGAGTGCTTGCTTTCTGAAAGATATGGTGGTTGGATGTGTATTATGTCTGTGCAAATGATATTGGCTAGTGTTTCGAATGTTGCAAATTGGAATTTGTTTAAATGCTCCTTCATGCTGAAAGTATTTGGTTACAGTTGCACTTGGGGTGGATGACTGGTTATTATGCTCCTTGTTGTTGATAGAGTTATGGAAATTTTTGTTTGTTATCAGCCATGTCCCGAGATAGAATTCTGGAAGGTTTTTATAGTAAACAAATGATAAGGTCGGTTCTGGTTTCCTTTAATGGAATATTGTTACCTCCTGGTCTACTCATGAGAAGTTGTTTCCCTGTTTAGTTTCCATTTCACATTTTGAATGAATGCAAAGTTGGGTTTTACCTCATGGCCACCTTGGAAGCCACTGTGTCAAACCTTGTTGTAACCTTGTTGGAAGTTTTGGTTTCATGTTACAAACTCCGCTTGCTGAGTTGTCTCACCCACCTAGTTGTTTAGAAACTACTCTCCCTTGTCGTGACTGTTGTAAACCTGAACTCAGGTTTTGAATTGGTTATGTGTTAACCCGACAGTGAAAAGATTCATTACTTTCATATCTCCTTGGTCCATTGGTTGATTACCTACATGAGTTTTGGTCATTTTGAAGACTGTATAGTGAATAAAAGAAAAGAACACTAGGGTTTCGAACCCAACCTGTCACTTAGCAAATAATGGACGTAGATATCAGCCTTGTATGTTGAATATTTTTTGGCCATTTTACACTCCATTGCACACTTGACGCGGTCTATTTTAATATATGGAAATAATTATGTTGATGCTCCATCATATGAAAATAACTCTGCAAATAAAAGAAATAAATTATACAGTGGGAATTAATTCTTTATAGTTGTTTTTTCTCGGTGATTTTTGGAGTCATTTGATTTTTGGGAAAATGGAAAAGCAACCAGCTATTAAAATAAAGGGTTTCGAACCCAGTCTATTGTACAAAAATTTAATTTGGTTGATGTAAATGTCAAAGTTCAATGGCATGTTCTTTTTCTTGGCCTCCTCACGTCTGCTCTAATCGCTTTGTATATGATCGTTGATAGTTGTAATTATGGACAATATGTGTATAAATTGTGTTGTTGTTCGAAGAAGAAAGATAGGAATTGACTAGCTGAGTTTGACAATCATTGAATTTTGCTTAGGGTTTGATATAGAAGTTGATGTGGCTTTAAATTTGAGATTTCCTACAGTTTAAAATGTTTTTGGAAATTAAGGGTATGTTATTTTAAAAGAACAAATGTTATTTTATTTAATGGAACAATTTCCATTTCATTTACCGTTCATTATACCATTTTTCGCTCCTTACAAGCCCACCATCTTCCCAGATTCATTTTAATTCCCTGATTTCTTATTGTAAATGATATTTAAAAATAAATAATAAAAAGGAGAAGGAAGTGACTGGTGTTTAAATTGAAAATGGAAGTATTGTTTTGATATGGAAGTTGCATCTATGTTTCTTGAAAATTATTTGTTGGTGGTCCCCGTCCATGCTACAACTTTTCGTTCATTACCAACCCTTCATCTTCCAATAACCCTATCATGCCATGTTCAATAGAAATTAATTATTAATTTGAGTAATATGATGAATGGATTGATTTCATGTTCTTCTACTGAGGATGATAGAGACAACCTTTGATTTTATTTAGGTAGGGTTGATGCATGGAATGTCAAGAGTTTTCATAACTAATTGAAACATTTCTTCAGGATGAGCTTTTTCAACAGAGGCAGTAATGGAAGAGGTAATAGAGACAAGGGAAATTAGTAGAGGGGCCATAGAATACCTCATTTCTCCATACATTTTGATGTTGACCCCCAAGAATTGAACCATCTTTTCCAAGTTGGGTTCTTAAACCTAGTATGCCAAGGGAACCTTTAGCTCTTACCTGAAAGACCGCCCTTCCAAACACATCAAATTTTTTATGGCATCTCAGTCCCTCCTCATGTATCAATGCGACTAGAACCACCTGCCACCGATGGTTGGCAAGAGATTTTCCACCAGCCTATTGTTCATCACCACAGTTGGCCTACTGCTTCTTTTCCATTACCCCCTCCACCACCAAAGAATCAAATTTCCCAAAATGATCATGATGTCTCACCTGTGCAGTCATCTCATGCCAGTAAGAGGTTAAAAACATATGTCCTTGATCCTATGTAGGACAAGGGAAAATGAGTAGCCACTCCCTCTTAAGAATCTTCCAAATCTGTGTCTTCCCACCTTCATCTTAAGGATGATTGTTCTCATGTTATCAGTGCAGTTCAACCTCAAGGTTCCAACCAACCAAAGGCTACCATAGAAAATTCAAAAGGGGACAATATTGAAAAGAGGCCAAATTCCTCCCACAATAAATATGGTTTTTGACAATGGTTAATCTTATTTTTATGATAAATACAATATTTTTTCTTTGACAAAGTTTTGGACAACAAGCATATGTTAGGGCAGTTTTTTTTGGGACAACATGGATATGATACTTTTGGATATGGTCATATTATATTTTGTTGATATTTAAAATATTTGATCATAATTATGAAAGCGAGAGTTACAAGGAGGATATAATGGAATCAAATGATTGAGTTTTATATTTTATTGTTTGATGATTATTAATAAATAATTGGGAGTCACGAGCGGTCCCACCTATTTAGTTATTATTAATTAAGACCTTTATTTATATATACTATTATTACTTGTCTCAACTAATTAGTTAAGCTAATTTGAATTAACTAAAGAAAGGTAGTTGAACTACCCTAACTTATTGAGAAGGAATAAAAGCTCAATGAGATGAAGAGACAAGGGGGAGAGAATAGAAGGAGAACTACAACCATAAGGTTTTCTCTATACTAGTGAAATACTTTCAACTTTCATTCATTCTGAGTTTACTAGAAAGCTTAGTCCTCTTGATGACAACATGGTCTTATTGAAGACAATAAGATTAAAAAACTGAATCACATATTTCAATAGCTTGTTTTAAAGGTGAATGATTTATCTTTGGAAGTCTGTGTATTTTTGTTTGTGAATGAATTGAATTTCATGACTGATAAAGAATATCTTGTAGAGTCAAGTGCCACCATTTTGTGGCAAGCTGATCTAGATTTTTAGCTTCAATCTTCTTCTTGTTGTCAGATTCTTTTTGTATGGTTCCCATCAAAGGCTTATAAATTTAACTTTGGTCACTCAGTTTTGTATCTCAGAATGAAATAAATGAAATATCAGATTATGGTTTTAGTCTCACACAGGTGTTTTAATGATTTGGTTCATTCTTTTGCTTTTATCTCCATGTACACATTTGTATGATTTATGTACACATTCGTGTAGCGTTGTTTAAGTTATTTCTTTTACATTTTTATATTTTAACAATTAAAACCACCCTTGATCCTTTGTACTTAATACTTGTGGATTAAGCAATTTTTTTTTAGGCTATAACCCTTGGGTAACATTCCCAACTATCTTATCTTAGCATGATAAGATATGAAAATTCTTGAGTAAGGTTTTCCATACCTTTTCCTCAACACAAAGTAGGATCAACCAACTCTAACTAAGAAGAATGAATATTCTTCCAGTTATTTGTCATCGGTGTGGACATGGGCCTACAATCCTCCATATAGAATCTCCTCAAAATGTCAACAACATATATTCCCTGTCCCAGAAATATGTGTCCTGGCTCCTACCAAACCTCCAATCCCAAGAAGTAGTGCATAAGTCCAATTTATTTCATCTTGAAACTTGAAAGAAAGCTCTCCTTGCAACCAACTATGAGTCTCTCTTCCCATGTAATGAAGATATCATCCACATATAGCACAAAAATAAGAGGATCCTCCCCAACCACAATAAAGTAAAGGTTGGGATCTGCCTCACTCTTCTCAAAACCCATCTACTGCAAGTATATATGAATCATTGAATACCAAGCTCTAGGAGCTTGCTTCTATCCATACAAATCCTTCTTCAATCTACACACATCAAAATCTCACATGCACCTCAAAGGCATGTGGGTGTTCTATGTACACCTCCTCATATATGAAACCATTAAAAAATGAAATATTCATGTCCATATGATAGATCTTGCAGCCCATATCTGTTGCAATGGAGATCATCTCCCTGATCGAGGTATATGTAGCAACAAGAGAGAAGGTCTCATCGTAATCTACTCCCTCTACATGTGAGAACCCTCGAGCTACAAACTTGTCTTTGTACTTATCAATGCTACCATCAACAACATACTTGATTTTGTAGAGCCACCTGGAAGTCACCACTGACTTCCACTCAGGTCTCAGAATCACCTCCCAAACATCATTCTTCATGATGGAATTGCACTCTTCCACCGTGGAGTCCTTCCAGACCTATTGACCTACTATCGCCTCAAAGGTGGAAGGCTCAGACTCAATGATGTTTCTCACCATCGCCAAATAGCTGCAAAATATCTCTGGAGTTTTACTCTCCCTCCTATCCTTCCTAGGATTCTCCAGAGATCGTTGAGCTTCCTTCAAAGTGTCTTGAAGCCACTTGGGCTTCCTCTTCTCTGAAGTAACACCCTGTGGAGGGGAATCCTCCTCTTCAATCCCACCACCTGAAGATTGTGTACCTGAATATGATGATCCTGAGGTCGTTTGAGAACCAAGAGATTGAGAAACAATACCCTGTGAACTAGTAACCTGAGGACTAGTGTAACACACCCAACCCCTAAGTGTCCTTTTAAGGGATGGGGCATCAAAATTTCATTTTTCATAATCACCTCAAATCCTCTTCCCGATATATCCATCACCTTCTTCTCATCAAGATATTTCTAAGGACTGTTACCATGCTCAAACCCGAGCTTTGGATTAGAAGTTGTGCCCTTTCGAAGTTCTTCAGGCATCATTAAAGGCCACGTGGAACCCACGTGGGTTCACCTCATTCGTACCATCCCACCTGGAACATACTTGACCAAGGTTGTCATCCTTTAGCGATGACATGGCCACTTGAGGGGAGGTTACGGGGATGTTCATCATTCCTTCATGATTAACGAGCCTTCATCCCTTCGTTCTTCCTATCCATGTTTGAAAAAAATTCGGAGTCCTGAAGTCCCACGATTCCCTAGCACTCCTACATCTATTATGGAGATCAATCCACTGTTAAATCCAACGATGAAGATTCAACCTCGTTCAACGCATAGGCTTAATGGATTTCAACGTTCAATGCTTCGGTGTTGAACACCCTTTCCTCTAATCGCATGTCCTCTGAAGTCCCGAACCCCAGAGTCCTACCACGTGGCTCCGACCTTTAGCCCTTTTTGGAGCTTGCGTATTAGCACTCCCAAACACCTGGAGTTCTGAACTCTCAAAATCCCAAAGGGTCCACACTTACATGTGGTGGCGCATTAAATGTAGAGGCGGGGACAGGTAGGTTTGGGCCTTCAACCGGTTAACCCTAGCGTTCCAACATGCCAAGTTTATCGAAGTCCTAAACTCCCAGTATCTTGCGTACTCTTCCAACTTTTAGGCCAAGCAAGCATATGTTAGGGGGATGAAACGTGACATAGGGCAGAGATGACACGTGGCCCCATCAATGGGCGACACATGTCACATTCCAATTGGCATATAAGGTCAATGAAAGGAACAAATCAAGGTGACACGTGGTAGGCCAAACATGGGTCCACATCATCGTAGGTGACATCATCATTCCACATCACTCCGGACTGACAACCTCCTAGAGTCTCTAGCTTCTCCTTCCTGCAGAATCACCCAGAGCTTCTAAGCCTGAAATCCCTCTAGAAACCTCCCAATACCTCTTTTATCCTACAGTTGAGATAGGTCTACATAGATCCATAGATATACGGCCTTCTTCGCTTCACGACTTCGGCATTCAGGAGCTTGGTTGTCTAGTTTCCTTTTTACTCTAGAAGTGGCCAGCGTCAGACTGACCATAGTCTAGATCCAATGGTCATAAGGGATCCTGGCACATTTGGGGGTTTCACCCGTTTAATACTCTTGTTCTCCTGGAGTGGTCAATGTCAGATTGACCATGATGTAGATCCAACGGTCAGGGAATATCTCGAAGATCCTCAGATCTATGGCTCGTGTCACTTCGTGATATCAACGTTTGAGGGTCCACCTGCTTAACACTCCCTTTCTCCCAGAGTGGTCAACGCCATACTGAATGTGGCGCAGACCCAATAGTCAGGAAAGATATCGAAGATCCTCATATCTACTACTTGCATCACTTCATGATTTTGGCATTCGGCGGTTCCACCCGCTTAAAACTCCCTTTCTCCCTGAGTGTTCAACGTCGTACTGACCATGACGCAGATCCAACAGTTAGGGAAAATCCTGAAGATCCTAATATCTATGGCTAGCATCACTTTACGACCGGGAAGTGGATCAAGGTTTAATGGTGGGACAAGTTCCATGGTCACAGTCAAGGGAACCGCCAAACGTCAGTCGACTTCATTGGTAACCGTACTAGCAGGTTTACTTCGGTTGGTTTTGAAGGTTGTAAAATCATAACATCCCAAAGCTCCAAACTCCCGGAGTTCCGAAGCCAAAATAAATTAGCTCCTTTCAGACCCAGCAAAGGGTTCCATGGTACTAGTCATGTGGATTCCTTGACAAGTCTCGAGGATGCACGCTCAACTCTTAGTCGTGATTTGGTTAGGGTCGTGGAAACGAGCCCTTGGTCACACCAACAAATGGTTTGAAGGAGGCGTCTTCCCTCTAAAAATTTCAAATTCAGTAACCTGTGAAGATAAATTCGAGGGGTCGACATGACTGAAGTATTCTAACGAAATATCCCTCAAATTTTACATTACAAAATCAATCCTTGGGAAAAATTCCCTTAAGGGTTTTCCAACCAGTAGAGAAATCGTAAACTTATTATTAAATTTGTTTGTAGACCCTCATCTAAAATTTCTCCTGCTGCTAAGTAGAGGCAAGAATAAAACTATTCAAATACAGGGGTTCACAAAGAAACAATAAACATTTCTAATAATTAATCAAACAATGCAAATTTTAGTCATAGAGACATACATCCAACCACTCATTTCAATTATAGAACACGGATAAGGAATACTTATCAAGGAGCCAACTATTGAATAAACTGTTGAGAGGGGTGCCCATTTCCACCCAACCGTAGGCACAACAACTCCTGGATGAATTTACCACTAGCCACCCCCTAGCTAGATCATGATGCTCTAAGAGAGACTCTTCCTTCTTGTTCAACAACATTCAGGGATGGAGGCCACTCTCCTCCTCCCATAGGAACTTGGTAAAATGGTTTTCTCTCCACCAAGCAAGGGGGCCTACAACGAGTTCCTCCTCATTCACTCCTCTTCTCTGCAACCTCATTTATCATCTTAGACTGAAAATGTTGCCAACAACTTCTTGCACCTAGAGCAAGCTTGTTTTTCAGTTCTTTTCAAAACTACATAGTTGCACATGCTCTTCTCCTTTAGGAAAAATCGTCTCTCCACTCATCTTCTTTGCAATCCTCCCTTCTTCCCACCAATCCCCTTATTTTATTACCTTCCTCAGCAAGATTGTGTGGGTCTAAATCCCCATTTCATGGTCAGGTTAGGAAGTGTTCTAGATGGGTACTTTTCCCATCTCCTCATTGAATCTTGAGGAGGACTTCACAACTACCAGCATGACTGGTAATTTATTTCTGGGTCAGAGGACTATTCTGGGTCTGAATAATTTAAATCCAGTAAGGTAATGGTATGGTGGGGGTCATCTCAACCATTGATGGTTCCCCTTACCATCTCTCTCATGCATCATGATGTACCTTGGAAAACCCCTTCAGTAGTTATGCAACACTATCCATTTTATTTAATAATAGAAATACATACATTACCTTTTAAAACAAAAAGGTTCATCAATTGCAACATCCACACATATTCAGTATGCCAATAGTCTTTTGGAAAGTTATAGTTATATTTACAAGCTGGGGGAAACAAGGGTATTACAACTAGTGATATGTGACCCTGTCACCCATGGACCTATAGTCCCTAAAGTAGGTGGTATTGAACTCTCTGTCAACGTACTCTTTGAAGGACTTGCCTGAATCTGAGGAGCCTATTTCCTCCCCTGCTCAACATCCAATGAACTCCTAAAGGCTCCATCCTCCTCAAATATCACATCTTGTCGCACAACTATCTTCCTCAAAGAGGGGATGTATATGCAGTAAGCCTTTGAAGTCTTTATATACCCAACAAAGATGTCCTTCTCTACCATGGGTTCTAGTTTTGTTCTATTATAAGAAGGGACATGTGAATATATAAGGCACCCAAAAATATTGAAGTGCCCAACATCAAGTTTCTTCCCAGAGAAAGCCTCCTCAGGAGTCTTATCCCCCAAGACTTTGTGTGGACTCTTGTTCTGCATATAAACTACAGTGTTTCATGCCTCAACCCAAATAAAAAGTGGTATCCCCTGATCATGTGACATGGCTCTCACAACCCCAACAATGGCCTTGTTCTTCCTCTCAACAACCCCATTATGTTGTGGGTTGTAGGGAACATTCAATTCTCTCTCAATTCCTTCTCTAGCACAAAATTCATTGAACTCATTAGAGGTATACTCACCCCCACTGTTTGATCTCAGCACTTTGATTTTCTTCCCTGTTTAGTTCTCCACAAGAGCTATGAACTCTTGGAACTGCTTGAAGACTTGTCATTTGGTCTTCATGAAGAAAATCAAAGACTTCCTGGAGAATTCATCAATGAAAATGACATAATACTATAAACCACTCAAAGATGAAAAATACATAGGAACACATACATCATAATTAATCAAATCAATAATACCTGCTACTCTATTGTCATTTCTTGGAAAAGTAGTCTTGGTGTACTTCCCAAGAGCACACCCATTGCACACCTCTTGTTTCTCTGTACTGACCTCTGGCACTCCAATCACAATCTCTCTCAATATACTCAGAGCCCCATGATTCAAATGGGCCATCCTCCTATTCCATAACTCACAAAGGTCATTGTTGCTGGCACTATGCATCAATGCTCTAGCTGGATGAAACATGAGCCTGTACAAATTCGCATGTCAGATCCCAATCACTTTGGCCAAAGTGACATTGGATCCCTTAGGATACAACATCACATGCCCATCAAGGAATAACACCTCATATCCCCTATCCTCAATAGTGGAAACTCACACCAAGTTCTTCTTCAGTCTTGGAACATATAAGACATCTCTCAACAACATGGGAGGTAGAGACTCCCTCTGAAATGATATGTCCCACTACCAACTGCCTTGACCACTGATCCATCTCCAAACACCACCTCAATATCTCCAATATTTGTAATATCTATGAAATATTCACGAACACATGCCATATGGCGGGAGGCACCGCTATCAATGTACCAAATACAGTACGGTCAACTTCTCATGTTGTAGATGCCTCCTTGAAATGCGTGCTTGTTCCTTGTCTTAGAAATCATGCCTCTAGCTCTACAAGTCGACTTCTTCCTCTTCTTCCTCCTTTCTTAGCTCTCTCTCTTTCACTCTCAAATTCTCATGAAGAATGCCAAAAGGGGGCCACCTTCTTTCCATAATTTGATTCAACGAGGGAAGTTGAAGAATCACATGATCTAATGGTGGAGATGAGATTAGATCAATGGTTGTGATTACAAATATCTTTATTCACCCACTTTATGAAATTTCTCTAAAGTCACTTTTAACTTCATATCAAACAAAGTTAATTCACTAGGGACCACATTGGACACTTTCTCACCCCTAGGTGCCTTAGTTGTGAGAAACACTTGTCCTTGGTACTTTTTAATATTTTAACAAGCCTGACAACTTGCTTCTTCAATAGTGCAAATCCCACATAGGATTGCACTCGTTAGGCTTGAAAACTTGGTTCTTCAGCAAGCCTAAAAACTTGTTTCTTCTACAAGCTTGACAACTTGCTTCTTCGACAGTGCAACTCCCACACATGAGTACACTCTTCAGGCCTGACAACCTAGTTCTTATGAAATCCTGACAACTTGCTTATTATTGTTGTAATCACCCTCTAGGATCATGATCTAGGTGGATATTGGTGGCCACCCACCTTTTCCATCTGGCTCAAAACCGTTTTCTGGCAATTTTGGCAATTTACTATTTTTAGCAATTTTTAACTTCCAGGGCCATTTTGAGGGCCTAAATGAAGGTTTTTCTGGATAGATATTCTGAATAATATCTGAAGGATTTAATTGAGACCCCAAAATTAATCTCCTCGACGATACCTTTCCAACGATATATCGTGCGCCCCAAACGGAGATCGTATGCCAAAGTTACGCCCTCGGGAAATTGATACACCAAACTACCCAAAACGGGGTCCACAAAACTATTGGTTTTTCATCTTCCAGGGTCAGGGTTTTGGATTTTATTTATGATAAAAATGTCTTTGGGGCCTCATTGTAAAACCATGTTCTTTTGAATGCGAGTAGCAGACACATCTCTTCTCAGAGATAAGCTGCCACCATTCTAGCGAGTCTTTCACTTTGTATTTTTACAGTCTTTGTACATTTTCACTCATTAATAGAAATTTGTGCATTATTGTATCTCTGTGTTTATGGTTGCATCTCTGATACATTTATGTTATATTATTGGATATCCGAGATATCTTTGTACATTTCTTTATTATATATCCACTCTCATTTTGTGCCGAAAATAATCTGGATCAGTTGTATCAGAGTAGGCTGCTCTTGATCATTTTTCAGTGCATGTCCCCGACGAGGTCCGAGTATAGAAAGTTGGGTCTCGATCTTGTCTCTCTCAAGTACAATCACTCTCGCATGCCCAAGAAACCCTCCATGGTGAAAGAAAATAAAAATGATAGAGCATACAATTCTATTAATCTGTTGCTTGAGCAAGCTCTCACGCGACAGAACGAGGAAATGATGGAGAATTTTTCCCACATCCTTCAACGCCTGCCGATAAAAACACGTGCGTCTTCATCAAGCGACCACTTTTGAGGCACCTCACCTTTCAAGGTACAAGTTAATTTTGATATTCCCATATTTGAAGGACAGATAGATGCAGATGCCCTAGAAAAATGGTTTAATCTGATAGAAGGTTATTTCTTTGTTCATAATTTCTCCGACAGGGAAAATATCACCTCTGCACTCCTTAAGGCTATACCCCATGTCAAACATTGGTGGGAAACTTACTGCGATAAAATTTCCACATAGGATTATGGAATATATGGGGTGATCCCACTTGGGATTTTTTTTCGGATGTGGTAAAGGAACAATATTACCCTGTTGGCAACTATGAGGACCAGTACATGAGATGGACCACACTGCATCAAGAGAGGGGCCAAATAGTTATGTAGTTCACCAATACCTTCCATACCGTGCGCACCAAGATGGGTATCAAAGACTCCGAATGAAATTTGGTTCTTAAATACCATGGGGATCTACACAAATACATCCAAACTAAAATGGATTTTATGGACATCTCATCACTCGGTGCTACTTATCAATATGTTGTTAAAATTGAGCATAAATTTAAGCACCACAACAAACGGGAGTTTTGGTCTACAAATTCGCAACAACCAAAGTATGATAAAGAAAACTCTAGCAAACAGTCTCCTGAAAACCAGTCCAAGCCACAGGAAAAGAAGGGTCACAGAAAAACGAAGGACACAGGAAAATGGTGTGATTTCCACAAAATCCCGGCACAACACCGATGAATGTCGCTCAAAATAGTCATTGGTGGCCAAGATCAAAGAACAAGGAGCCGAACCCTGATTCAAATTCTGATTCAAAAAATATTGATAGAAGACAGATCATCGACACAAACCCCATTGTTATTGTCGCGACTGCAATAATTCAACCAGAAGAACCCACAGATTCTGAAGAGGGGGAGTGCCTTTTTCATTCACAGATGTGAGTGAAGGGGACCCCGCTGCGTTTATTGTTGATAGCGGAAGCCAGAAAAACCTCATCTCAATAGAGGTTGTCAAACAGTTGGGATTGTCGAAAACACCACACCCGCAACCATACAACATTGGGTGGCTTCGCCAGGGACAAGATCTTCATATCAACCAGCAGTGTCGATTGTTATACAACATCCAACCCTTCAAGGATGAACTATTATGTGATGTTGCCTCGTTGGATGTTTGTGATGTTCTCTTGGTCCAACCATATATGTTGAAGCGCCATGTTATCTATGAGTATCAACCACGTAGTGTCATTGTTACTTTGGAGGGTCATCTCTACAAGATACCATAGGTAGTTCCAACTACTGTACCACCTAAACAATGCCGCAAGGTAGTATCTCATACTACAAAATTCAGCTTCTTCACAATTTGTTCAAAAGGTGAATAGAAGGATACTGCAACCACTACAGCCTAAGCCCAAGCACCTTCTATACAACAGAAGCAGGTTGACAAGAATGCAACAAATTGCAAATATTCCTTCTGCACTCAGACATCTCATGTATCCCGACTGGTTGAACAGATTCAACCCCTCTAGCAACAGGTTCATAACATCCTTCCACAGTGGAACGTCTCCAACAAGGCAAGTAATGCACCAAGATTCAATCGCTTTCCCCTCTCCCCCAAGAAATCAATGAAATGGAGACCATTTCTTCCTAAGGATGGATGATTGATCTAGGTGGATATTGATGGCCACCCACCTTTTCCATCTGGCTCAAAATAGTTTTCTGACAATTTTGACAATTTACTATTTTTAGCAGTTTTTAACTTTCAGGGCCATTTTGAGGGCCTAAATGAAGGTTTTTGTGGATCAAGCTACTGAATGATAGAATAAGTCTCTAATTGAGCCCTCAAAATGAATCAGCTCGACGATATTTTTCCAACGAGCTATCATGCACCCCAAATGAAGATCGTATGCCAAAGTTACGCCTTTGGGAAGTTGATACATCAAACTACCCAAAACAGAGTCCACACAATTGTTGGCTTTTTATCTTTCGGGGTTAGGATTTTGGATTTTCTTTATGATAAAAAGGCCTTTGGAGCCTCATTGTAAAACCATCTTCTTGCGAATGTGAGTAGCGGACACATCTCTTCTCAGAGATAAGTTTCCACCATTCTAACGAGTCTTTCATTCTATATTTTTATAGTCTTTGTACATTTTCGCTCATTAATAGAAAATTGTGTATTATTGTATCTCTGTGTTTATGGTTGCATCTCTGATACATTTCTGTTATATTATTGGATATCCGAGATATCTCTGTACATTTATTTATTATATCTCCACTCTCATTTCATGCCGAAAATAATCCGGATCAGCTCAATGATCCCTTTCATTGTTATACAGTTCCTTAGGCGATCCATCATTTGTCAAGGCGCTCTTGCGCAGATGAATGCCACTTGATACTACACTTCCACTAGCAATGCATAACCCATGACAATAATTTCATCTGCATCATATGCATGCAGTAAATATGAAACATCATCATAAAATTTTCAATTATAATTTTCAAATATATTTTGTAAATTTCCAAACATGATTTTTTTGCTCATTATATTTGGCTCTTGCAGTTGTAGAGATTAGTCTTCCTTATATTTGGCTCTTGCAGTTGTAGAGATTAGTCTTCCTTATATTTGGCTCTTGCAGCTATAGAGATTATATTTGGCTCTTGCAGTTGTAGATATTTGTCTTATGGCTAACGTCCTTGCCATATCCAAGAATACTCTACCTGCATTTTTTCTTAATTTTCACTTAGCCACACAAATTGTTAGAATATCATAACAATTTGCAATTATAAATTTTCTCAAATTTGTTTTACATAGGGAAATAAAATTTTCATGCACAAGTTTTCCTCTCATTATGTTTGGCTCACATGGCAGTAAGCATTGGTCTTCTTTATTGGCTTATATCCCTACCATGTCCAAGACCACTCTACTTGCAATTTTCTCAATTTTAGTGCATCCAAACAGATTGTTAGCAATTTTAAATTATAAATTTCAAAATTGTTTTATATAGGAGAAATAAAATTTCTCGGGCATGATATTTCCTACTAATTATATTTGACTCACACAACAACATGCATTGGTCTCCTTTATGGGCTTACATCCATGCCATATCCAAGATCATTCTTCCTACACTTTCTCAACTCTAATATATCCAAATAGATTGTTAGCATTCATGCACATTTACAACAGTTCATGAAATGATCTCATATTTGTATTTTACCAACAATTCAACCATTTTCAGCCATTGTTCACATTAAAAATGACAATCAACCAATAACCATATTTTTTAGAATGAATATAACCTTCATTGTACATGCATTATCAACATACCAAGCTTTTCATAATCTAATCAAACATTACACATAATTAAAACCAATGTGCCCATACCCGTGGCCATAATGCATCCTTGCATTGAATCTGAAATACCACATGTTCATGCCATGTATTTCACCATGTGGGTTGGAAGGTATGGCCCACCCTTCAATACATCATTCAATTCTTCTCCACAGCCCATACGATCATTTGGATACCTTCCTCTTCAACCCATACACAACACTAGGAACATCATCCCTTAGTTCTATTTAGTGTAGGAAAAAAGGTTGCATTCCAAACATTAGTCATATAGAGGAGAACCATTATGAACTTGGATGACACTAAAGTATTTCCATATCCAATCTCATCATCGACCCACACATGACCATCTCTAATGGAATTCATTGCTACAAAAGGAGTAAAGTCTCCTAAATTAACTTAGTTATGATCACATAACCAATCATAGCGCAATATGCAATTAAATTTCTCATAAATGAATTTAGGAAACAATTAATAATTGCATACTCAAGGCCTCCTACCTTTACATCAATTCAAACATTGAGATTTTCCTAAGGGAATTCTTACCTCAATTCCCTTCAACATTTATACATCACAACAACCTCAAATGCATACTTGCATGGTTGTCATCAATTTACTTGATGCTCCCTGATCAACTGGTACTTTGAAGAAGCTCACAGACTCCCTTTACCAACCTCTTGATCAACATTCCCACCATCAGTGTTTGTCTTTGTATGGATGGATAGCATAAGAAACAATATCATCATGCTATAATCATGTTTCCTGGATACACAATA
>SNQJ01S0190440.1:18110-31512 GCA_010110895.2 Picea sitchensis
ATATAGAGAAAGAGTAATTGAAAGTAAAAGAATTGGTATTAGGCACATAGGTGCTTTCTACTTTTCCATATGAAGGAGATGTGTAATTCCTTCAAAAAATATTAGTAACAAGTAAATATTTCAACATGTGCTCAACATGAAGTTGACAAGTGGTATATATATATAGAACCAACTTAGATTTATCTTAACTCATGATCTATCATGAGTAGAGAGGCATTAGATTTTAAAATATACAAACATTTCTTCAAATTTTGTATTCTAAAAAAAATTGCATCTCAAGGAATTTGATGTCTCACCCATAATAAATCCTAAATTAAGATAAATCTAAACAGATGTAAGCCCAAGTGAAAATAAAACTCTTAGTAAACATTCTTTTTTGCTACAAAATATGTTGATTAACATAACTACATCTCCTATTGGTTCCCTGAAATGAACAAGTTGGATGCTCTCGGAAAAAAAAATTCTTAGTTTTCCACCAACTATTCACTTTAACTTGATTATTCTTTTCAATGAACTTCTCTACCAATGCCCTATTGAACAATCATTGGTTCTTGTTTAACTTGTAAATAGTGTAAATGGTGGTTGTTGCGTATGAACTAATTGGCCTCCCCATATCTGAATACCTCTGTTGATCATCAGTTTTGACCCCTTTCACAAGCCACTGTGCTACATTTGAGTATGGGCAGAGTTCAGATTCTTTGGATGTTGCACGATGAAATTGCAGCATACAAACCATATAGTTCATCCGGTCATTGTTGTAATTTGACTCATGGCTAGCATCCCTGAGCAATATCGAAGGATATTGGATGACCCAATACATATATCAAACAGGTTCTGGTTGGTCCTTTTTTATGGCACACCAATGCTCGCTTTAGTGTCATTGAAAGTGATGTAAATCTTGGGCACTGGAGGAGCTTCTCATTCCTTCTGTCTTTCCTCAGAGTCATTGCAGTGTCCCTGTACTTACACAAAAGTCAATCGAGTTATCTGATTAGAGAGATTTGTATATTCATTCAAATATCCATATCTAAATTTACTTCCAACGTCGAATTCTGGTGCACGAGTTCAAAAAGTCTTTGATTTTAAAATGTTGATAGGCTAATTGCCCAAAACTTGGGCAAGTGAGAGACAAATTGGCCATATTTATGGGGAGAATGATTCATATCTGTGCTCAACGACGTGATTCAAATTGTCCTGTGGGAATTCGAGTTCTTAGCCAAGCAGCAAGGATCATACCTTAAACAATAGCTCTTGGCCTGTTACTCTCTTCCTTAGCACATAGTATTGGCGAATTCACAGCTCTAAGTACGGACAAAGGAACAAATCTTACGAGATTGTGATTCAGTCTCTGCAAAATAACTGATCAAATCAACAAATGACGACTTACTAGATAAATCTAGGTTCTCTAATTTTGACATTAATAACTGTTAGAGATAACGCTTTCATTAATGCTCTACTAAGTTTGGGGATTTAGTTTGAGATTTTGTAGGAGATTGTTGAGATATTTGCTCAACCTACATCTCTATATTTAGAGTCAGTTGGATCTCACTCCAACTATATATATACTTTGTATGTGAGTTTAATTATGCAATACAAATTATTATTTTGTGTGTAATTATTGTGCTATGGCTACTCTCACAAATTTTAATTATAACTTGGACACAAAGGCATAAGAAATTGCAACTTACTAATTTTGAAGGAGTTTGTTCACAAGTAGAGGCATAGAGGCAACTCTCATTAGATCCTTGTGGTATGATTTTAAAAATGACCTTTGTAACACATTGACTACTTTTCTTTGTGAAGAAGTTATGTTCATGAGCAATAAGGAACTTGTAACCTATTGCTCAAGCTTCGATGTTGAT
Organism: Picea sitchensis; assembly: GCA_010110895.2. Classification (NCBI taxonomy): domain Eukaryota; kingdom Viridiplantae; phylum Streptophyta; class Pinopsida; order Pinales; family Pinaceae; genus Picea; species Picea sitchensis. The sequence continues at coordinate 19,973 of SNQJ01S0190440.1, forward strand.
TCCATGGTTTTATAAATATGGGTTTAAAAAGATTTCACAAATATGACTTTAGAACCTTCAAGTGTTTCTCCATGGTCATATAAACATCTAGAGCCCCAATGGAGTCACCCTGGAGTCACAAACAATGTTCTATTGCTAGATAGGCATCCATAGTCTTGGTAGAGTGTGTTTGCATTTTCCTTTGTCCTTGACTTTCTTTCCGCTTTCATTTTGTGCTTTTCTCTCCTTTAAAAAAAAATATATTTAACACAATGGGGGGAAGTAATGACTCAAGCCAAGTCATATTAGCGAGGGATGTTCACCAAACACTGGGATTTATGGATTGGTGATATTGAGGGTAAAATTCCCATGTAGGATTTTGACCTGGGACCTTCAATTTAAGTATTGTGTTAATATGCCTAATACAAGTTCGTCCTCAATATGATTCTAGCACAATCACTGCACTCATATTCTTAATCCATGGCTTGTATGTTCACCTAGCATTTTAAGGCCCAAAAGTTTAAATAATGGGCATTGATGGCGTGAACAAATATGCAACCATTCTCCAACTTCCACTAACATGATAGACATTGTGCACAACATGAAATATAGTAGAGAGAGATTATTGATTGCAGAAAGAGTATTGATGTATCATAATGGTGATTGATTCTCTTGGACTATTGAGGAAGTTGAGAAAGTATTTGACAATATGGAAACTGAATTATGAGATTATATTCCAGTATGTTGACATCAATTGTTACCTCTATGCGTTGGGGAAAAGAATAATAGTTCATCTTACTAGATGAACTTCCCCATGGACTAGGGATTACAAAAAATGTAGGACATGAAAGTTTAAAATGTGCACCACCAGAGCATGAGTATTTCTAAAGTAATACTTAAAATAGGTTACCATGGATCAAGGAATTCCCCTCAACTAGACTTTTACAAGGCATATTCCATTATTACAGATATCATCATTTTCACTTATGTACTCAATCATGTTGATACTCTATTTAGCTCCCTTCATAGAATGGTACAATAACCCCTATTAGTCCAACCTCGATATAGTGCAATCAAGAAGCATAATTTATAGGAGTTAAGAAAGAAGTGTAAGGAAAAAAGTTCCTTAGAGTTTCGCATGCCCATACCATCTAATACGGGAATTTCTATGAGATCTTTCTCTACAAAAATCCTACGATGAGGATCTTTTACTCACGCTTAATCACATGTGAGCATGACCAAATAATCATTAAGCATTGCATATAAACATGAGCAAAATTGTCATAATTATGTGCATATGTGTAATTAAATCTCTACTTAATCAAACGAGAATGCAATTAAAACTCACACATATAATTTGACACTCATGTGTTAACAGATTTCACCGGACTCTATTAGTTACATCTCTGGATCCGCTTGGAATACGAAACACTTTATTATCCTTCCTTTAGACAGGGATGAAAGCTTTTCACAAAATGTGGCACATGCTCCTTATAGGGTTGAAACCAATAACATCCTCCTCTTACACAAAGAAATTAAGGCTCTCACATAAGTGACTTTTCTTCAGACACCAGAAGGACTACATTCCTCTCAATGAAAAGCTATCTCTCCAAGGGGCCTAAAGGGGATTCCTCTAAAATGCTTACATAAGGAATTTATATAGTTTCCCTCTCTCCATAATTCAAGGAGACAAGATCCACAAATTTAGTGTAACATCCTCGGCCACCCATGGCCGGGCCACACTATGCTAGAGAACTCTTATTGTTCTCTCTTTACGGAAACATACTGTAGCATACCCAATATGCAACTAAGATATGCCACATAAAAAATTTCGAACTGCGTGCAATTAAAACATACACACACGAAACTCTTGTGAAAGCATTATATATAAAACGTAAACATACAAATACATCTGTAAACACACATGAATAACAGTAAACATATACATGCAGCATATATAGAAAATACCCATAAATATAAAGACAGTCATAACCACACATAAGATAAACCCATGAAAATACACATGTAAATAACAATGCACCATCTAATTTATCACACAATTGGCACTTATCTTAGTAAGAATGTAACCAACTGCGTGCAGACCTTCCACAAACCTCCTAGCCTTAGACCAAACTATTCATCACTCTCAACAATGAGTCACCCCCGAGCTGGGACTAAACTCCACCCGGGTAAAGGGCTTCCTAACTAGGCTAAAGGTTCATAGACAGCAGGAAATACTTCATCTCAGGTGCCAACTCAAACTAACAGCCTACAATCCCTCATTCCCCACATGCATGTCCCACCCCAAGAAGTGTGCCCCTTCTCTGCTCAACAGTCCTTCGGCTTCCCCACTTCCCTTCCAGGGTTTCAACAACATGCCGGACAGGAAGTCTCAGAGCACTATAGCTGCAGTTTAGCACCTTCAGGAAATCAATCCCCAACAATTATCTCACCTAGAGAATTGATCACAGACCTAACAACCTGCCTCTTCAATATCCCACGGGCCTAACAACTCGCTTCTTCAGTCTATCTCCCAAGCTAACCAGCTACACAAACACAAAATGGCTATGGATACAGGTTTAGGTACAGTCATAAAGATACAAAAGATATCTCAATGGGTGTGTACATGCTCAAGGATGATTGACTGGATCATTGAATGATGGGAGGAATGATGGAAAACATGATGGAAAAGATGATAGGAAATGAACTAGGTCCAAACAATATGTATGCATGTCCCCAACTTGACACTTGTCATGTTGGGAGCTACTTTGGCCCACTTGTCCCCAACTTTGGAACTTAAGATAAAACAATTATCCATACTTTATGATTTAAGAAATATTAATATAATATTCCTTGTTGGCTTAAGCTCCCTAGCTTAGCCCCTTTTCCTTAACTTTTAGGCGCCTCCCTTTCCCTAACCAGTGGAGTTTAGTCCCCCATCTCTTTTATTGTGGTCAGTCTGCACACAACAATATATTTTATATTAATTATGAGACATATACAAAAATAGGTGCACTGGCCTTTAACATCTAGGCTCTTCGGCCTAATCAAAACATAAGCATCCTAGCTTATAATAACTATCTCACCAGCCTATAAAATGTAGCATATACACAAAAGGCTCCCTGGCCTCCAAATTGCGTGCACGCAAGTTGTTGTGCGCAGTATCCAGGAATGTGCACACTTCCTCATTTTGCTGCGCAGTACATGCGCGCACTATGCCATGAAATGTGCATACAAAAATGATATCAAAACATCTCACCAGCTTAAGTACATTTGCATTTACATTTACAATTGGGTTCGGCCTTAGGGATATTACAATCCCCTCCCCTTATTTATGCACTGTCCTCAGTGCATCATGTACCCATGTACAACAAAATTTCAAAAATCCTCAAAAAGATGCAAGTATTATGCCTGCATTGCATCCTCATGCTCCTAAGTAGCGTCCTCAGGACCGTACCAGGTCCATTGGACCTTAACAAGTCCTATGGCTTGATTCCAGAGCTGTTTGATTTTCTGGTCCAGAATGCATACCAGATGCACTTGTTCTTGCTCCACCTGAATCACATTCCAGTCAATAACATGATTAGCATCAGGTATATATTTCTTTAGCAATGATACATGGAATACATTATGAATAGACATAGATGCAGGAAATGCAATCATATAAGCCATTGGACCAATCCTCTATAGGATTTCAAATGGCCCACACTAGCGAGCTGCCAACTTTGAACAATGTCTCAATTTCATGGAACTTCGGTTGGCCTTCACTTTCAAGAATACATGATCACCCACTTTAAATTCCTTGTGAGTTTTGCCCTTATCAGCATAAATTTTTTGTCTGTCTTGGGCAGCCTTTAAATTTGGTTTTATTTTTATCATTTGCTCCTCCATTTCCCTGAGAAAATCTGGCCCAACCACTTCTTTGTCTGTTGGATTATCCCAGCTTACTAGTGTGTTGCACTTTCTGCCATAAAGTGCCTCTAACAAGCTCATCTTTAGAGATGCTTGGTACCCATTGTTATAAGCAAACTCTACCAAGTGTAGGTAGTCTTCCCATTTTGATGGTTTATCCATCACATACATCCTTAACATATCTTCAATCACTTGATTCACCCTCTCTATTTGACCATCTGATTCTGGATGATAAGTTGTACTAAAATTCAACTTTTTTCTAAATCCATTATATAATCCTTTCCAAAATTTTGAGGTAAATTTTGGATCTTTGTCAGACATAATTGTCTTTGGTATGCCATGTAATCTGGAAATTTTCTTCATATAAACATCAACAATGTTGGATGCCTTGTGAGTGAGCTTAACTAGAACAAAATGGGCATCTTTAGTAAGCTTATCCAACACTACCATTGTAACAATCCCCCCGACCAACCTGAGTCTAGGGTATGCCACTCCAGAGCAACCACTAATGCTCTGACGTCAGTCGGTAACATTCCCAGCCATCAGGTCGGGCCATGCTACTCTAGGGAACACTTGCGTTCACATACTGTGGAACATACAGTAGCATACCCAGTAGTCAACTAAGCAATGCCACCTAAATTTACTCTTTAGACTGCATGCAACTAAAACATATACATACAACACACTCACAGAAGCTTTACATCTGAACATAAACAAACAATTACTTTCTGTAACATACGACTTTTATATTAAAATAATAGTAATTACTGATATGCATCATTTACAGGAAATTACCCATAAGCACACAAGAAATCATAGTCACATATATGATAAAATTGTAACATAGGCATGTAAATAACAAACCAGCATATCCATATATCATACAATTGGTACTTATCTTAGAAAGATTGTCACCAACTGCTTACAGACCATCCACGAACCTCCCAACCATAGACTACATTGTTCATCACTCTCAACAGTGAATCACCCCCGAGCTGGGACTGAACTCCACCCAGGGTAAAGGGATTCCTATCCAGGCTAAGGCTCATGGACAACAGGAAAGACTCTGTCTCAGGTGCTCACTCAACTAACAGCCTATAGCCTCCCATTCCCCACATGCCTGTCCCACCCAAGGAAGTGTGCCCCTTCTCTGCTCAACAGTCCCTCGACTGCCCCACTTCCCTTCCAAGGCTTCAACAACAGGCCAGACCGGAAGTCTCAGAGCATTGTAGCTACAATTTAGCACCTACGAAAATCAATCCCCAACAATTCTCTCGCTTAAAGAACTACTCACGGGCCTGACAACCCGCTTCTTGAATCCCGCTCCAAGCTAACCAGGTACACCAACCAAAAAGGATGGGGAAACAGGATTCAAAAAGGTAAAATGGTTGTCTCAAGGATAACGGAATGTATAAGTGAAATGGTCATGGAGTCATTGACTGGATAACTGAGTGTGTTTTGGAATCACTATGAACTCTTTGTCAAAAGTGATGGTCTTCTTGATGGTCCCCCTTCCCCCGTTCGTAAGGTATCTGTGAGAAAAATCCCCCCATGAGATAAGTTTCCCCATGATATGAATGCATGTCCCCAACTTGACACTTGTCATATCGGAAGTTACTTTTGTCCACTTGTCCCCAACTTTAGAACTTAGGATAAACTAAGTATCCATACTTTATATTTTAGGAAATATTAATATAATATTCCCTTAACTTTTGGCCCTCCCTTTCCCTAACTAGTGAAGTTCAGTCCCCCATCTCTTTTATCGTGGTCGGTCTGCACGCAGTGATGTATTTTATATTAATCATGAGTCATGTACAAAGTAGGCGCTCTAGCCTTTAACATCTAGGCGTGCTGGCCTAATTCCAAGACATAAGCATTCTGGCTTATAATATTGGCTCACCAGCCTATAATGCATATTATATACACAAAGGTTCGTTGACCTTAATATTGCGCGCACTTAGTTACTGCGCGTTGTATCCTCTGTCTTTAAGGTTGCGCGCACCTTAGTTACTACACGTGGTATTCAGAAATGTGCACATTACATCCCTTTACTGCGCAATATATGCATGCACCATACCATGAAAGGTTTATTACAAAAAATGATGTCTAAATATCTCACTAGCTTAAATATACTTGGATTATATTTACATTTGGGTTCGGCCGAGGGATATTACAATCCCCTCCCCTTATTTATGCACTATCATCAGTGCATCATGTACCCATATACAACAAAATTCTCAAAATTCTTCAAAAAGATGTGGGTATTCTGCCCACATTGCATCCTCATGCTCCCAAGTAGCGTCTTCATGTCTGTACCAGGTCCATTGGACCTTTACAAGCCCTATGGATCGATTCCGGAGTTGTTTGATTTTTCGATCAAGGATGCGCACCGGATGCACTTGGAAAGCGCCTTCTTGCTCCACCTGAATAACATTCCAATCAATAACATGATTAACATCGGGTATATATTTCTTTAGAAATTATACATGGAAGACATTATGAACAGACATAGATGCACGCAATGCAATCATATAAGCAATTGGACCAATCCTCTCTAGGATTTCAAATGGTCCACAAAATCTGGTTGCTAACTTGGCGCAGCTTCCGAGCCTTAGGGAGCTCCTGTTAGCTTTCACTTTCAGGAAAACATGATCACCCACTTTGAATTCTCTATGGATTTTGTTTTTATCAACATAACTTTTCTATCTATCTTGGGAAGCTTTCAAATTCTTCTTAATTTTTAACATTTGGTCCTCCATCTCCTTGAGCAATTCTGGCCCGACTACTATTCTATCAGCTGGGTTATCCCAGCTTACTGGAGTGTTGCACCTTCTGTCGTAAAGTGCTTCAAATGGGCTCATTTTCAATGATGCCTGATACCCATTGTTATAAGTGAATTCTACTAAATGTAGGTAGTCTTCCCATTTTGATGGTTTATCCATCACATACATTCTCAACATATCTTCTATCACTCTATTCACCCTCTCCGTCTGTCCATCAGTCTCAGGATGGTAAGTTGTACTAAAGTTCAGATTTGTTCTGAATCCTTTGAACAATCCTTTCCAGAAATTCGAGGTGAATTTCGGGTCTCTGTCAGACACAATCGTTTTAGGAATTCCGTGCAATCGTGCCACTTCCTTCATGAAAATATCAACAACATCTATTACTTTGTGAGTAGTTTTTAGTGGAATAAAATGGGTAGCTTTTGTAAGCTTGTCCACCACTACCATAATCAAATCATGTAGCTTGCCTGTTATGGGAAATCCCATAATAAAATCCATTGTCACCACTTCCCACTTCCATTTAGGAATGGGCAAAGGTTGCAACAATCATGTTGGGTGCCTATGCTCTATTTTAACTTTCTGGCATTCCATACACCTAGCGATGTATTCTGCAATTTCTCTCTTCATACCTGGCCAAAAGTATTGGCTCTTGACTGCTGCTACGGTTTTCTGATATCTAGGGTGCCCTGCATAAGGAGCATTATGCATCTCATGCAAAATTATACGTTTCAAGTCCTGGACATTTGGTACAAAAATCTTAACTGCCTCATCCTTGATGAAAGAGACATACTTCAGTAGTTCTAAAAACCTTCTCGCATATTCATCTATTGTCATACTCCCAAGCTTGAGTTCAAAGAACTATTTCATTTTCTTGTCATAGTATCTCTTAGTCAAGTATTTCTTCTCAAAATACTTCTTGAATTCCCTCCAAGTAACACTTTTCTCTTTAATGTGTTGCACCTACACAAGTTGATCCCACCACATGGATGTCTTTCCCTTGAGTTGATAGATAGAAATTATACCTTCTGCATGAGAGGAATAATTATGCAATTGAAAATACTTTCTCATGCCCAGCAACCATGTCTCTACATCTTCATCCTTCTTATGCTCACCATCAAATGTAGGAGGTTTGATTATGTTCATTTCTCCTCGTAGCTCATCCACCCCAGACCTCTTATGCTTTCTGACAGGGGATGGACTTGAGCTACTATCTGCTCTCTTATTGGAATGCCTTGGGGAGTGATAGTGATTTCTGCTAACACTTATTTCTTTTCTTTTCTCATCAGAAGGCCTATGACTTCCTGATTTGCTTGAGCCACTCTCCTTGTCCAATTTCTTTTCTATTATGTTCAAGCTCTACAATAACTTCATGTTCAAGTCATCATGTTGCTCCTTGTCTCTCATAAGCCTTTCATTATTAGCTTTATGGCTTTGGACATCCTTCTGCAAATTTTCAATGGTCTCTTCCATATTCATGTTTTCATTCCTTTCATCTCCATGTCCATTGGAGTTTGTTCCTTCAATGCCCAAATGGACATCCATCCCTCTAATCTCATCCTCCTGATTGTAAGTCCCATGTGCCTCTTCCATTTCTTTGGAGTCTGTGTTGATCCTAATCTGATCTAATTGTTGTTAACTCTGCAAAAAATTTGCATCCAACAAAACTTTATCAGGCTAATTGTTTCAATAATTTTATGAAAAATATGAACCATTTTGGTTCTATAATATATTAAAATCCTTTCTTCTGATTCCCTGGAAAATTGAGTGTCTGGATCAATTTTCTAGGTGGATAATTATATTCTTCTTCCAATAACTTTCCAATGCCTACTCACATTCTCAATTCCGAGTCTGGAGCAGAAAGTTATGGTTATTTGAAATTTGCCCATTAATTTTCCTGTTCATTTTTCAACTTGGCACAACTCTGCGCTATAAATATGCAATTTTGCACCTACTCCATTGGATTTTTTGTAGAATCTCAATTGGGTTTCTTCATATACATCTTATGGACACTCTGTCCAAGTTTCAACTCTTTCTAGGTTCCAGACTGCTAGTTACAACCTGCTGGCATTCTAGGCCAATTTGTGTTTTTGGTCTGGAATGCTACAGGTACCTTATTTTCCATATTAAACATCTTTAACAACACCAGAAATTTAATTCAGCTCTGGAAATGTCTTCTATGGTTCAATATCTTTCCATTGACTACTCCTACGCCTCAATCCAATTCTGGAGCAGAAAGTTATGGCTCTTTGAAGTTAGATGGGTCCTAAAATTTACCCTTCACTATTTTTGTTGTAACTTTCTCATAAAAGCTCTGTTTGACAAACAATTTACACCATTAGAAAGATCTATCTGAGATCTCTCATTTGAGCTGCAAAGACAAAGTGTACCGAAGGTACACCTCTGTCATGATATTCCAGAGAACTCTTACTATTCTCTCTCTGCGGAAACATATTGTAACAGACCCAATATGCAACTGAGTTATGCCACATAAAAAATTTCGAACTACAAGCAATTAAAACATACACACACATAAATCTTGCGGAATCATTATATATAAAATGTAAACATACAAATACATCTGTAAATACATGGAAATAACAGTAAACATATACATGCATCATATACATGAAATACCCATAAATATACAGACAGTCATAACCACACATAAGATAAACCCATGAAAATACACATGTAAATAACAATGCAGCATCTAATTTATCACACAATTGGCACTTATCTTGGTAAGAATGTCACCAACTATGTGCAGACCTTCCATGAACCTCCCAGCCTTAGACCACACTGTTCATCACTCTCAACATTGAGTCACCCCCGAGATGGGACTAAACTCCACCCAGGTAAAGGGCTTCCTAACCATGCTAAAGGCTCATAGATAGCAGGAAAGACTATGTGTCAGGTGCCAACTCAAACTAACAGCCTACAGTCCCTCATTCCCCACATGCCTGTCCCACCCCAGGAAGTGTGCCCCTTCTCTGCTCAACATTCCTTCGGCTGCCCCACTTCCCTTCCAGGGCTTCAGCAATAGGCCGGACAGGAAGTCTCAGAGCATTGTAGCTGCAGCTCATTACCTTCAGGGAATCAATCCCCAATAATTCTCTCACCCAAAGAATTGCTCACGGGCCTAGCAACCTGCCTCTTCAATATCCCATGGGCCTGACAACCCGCTTCTTTAGTCCATCTCCCAAGCTAACCAGCTACACAAACACAAAATGGATATGGATACAGGTTCAGGTACAGTCATGAAGATACGAAAGATAGCTCAATGGGTGTGTACATGCTCATGGATGATTGACTGGATCACTTAATAATGGGTGGAATGATGGAAAAGATGATAGGAAATGAACTAGGTCCCAACAATATGTATGCATGTCCACAACTTGAAACTTGTCATGTTGGGAGCTACTTTGGCCCACTTGTCCCTAACTTTGGAACTTAGGATAAAACAATTATCCATACTTTATGATTTAAGAAATATTAATATAATATTCCTTTTTGGCTTAAGTTCCCTAGCTTAGCCCCTTTTCCTTAACTTTTAGGCCCCTCCCTTTCCCTAACCAGTGGAGTTTAGTCCCCCATCTCTTTTATCATGGTCGGTCTATGCACAACGATGTGTTTTATATTAATTATGAGACATATACAAAAATAGGCGCACTAGCCTTTAACATCTAGGCTCTTCAGCCTAATCAAAACATAAGCATCCTAGCTTATAATAACTGGCTCACCAGCCTATAAAACGCAACATATACACAAAAGGCTCTCTGGCCTCCAAATCGTGTGCGCTCAAGTTGTTGTGTGTCATATCCAGGAATGTGCACACTTCCTCATTTTACTGCGCAGTACATGCGTGCACTATGCCATGAAATGTGCATACAAAAATGATATCAAAACAGCTCACCAGCTTAAGTACATTTGCATTTACATTTACAATTGGGTTCGGCCTTAGGGATATTACATTTAGGATCTAAAAACAACTCAAGGACAAAAATGAGAAATCATCTCAACCAACCTAAACTTCCCTTTGAGACTAGGAAACCACTTTTGATAAAGCGAGGAAGAATCCCAAACCAACTCATGAAACTCCCAACTTCATCTTAAAATTAGGAAACTAATTTTTGAGATGGATTCTCACAAAAAACTGATTTCCCCTTTAGATTAGGAAACTAATTTGTGAGGTGGATTCTCACACTTAATTTTAATTTCCTTTTTACAAATTAAATGAAAAACACATGAGTAATTCCAATCACTCCAAGTATTAATCATTTTTTAATGAATAATACATGAGCTTCTCACACTCATTAAATTTTAATCATTTTTACAATTTTAAATGGGGCGTTAATCATTCCTTTTAAACTTTGTCACCTATCATCAATTAACATTTTAATGATCTTCTCCAGGGTGTTCAAAGTAATGAATCCTTTTATGGAGATCCTCCTAGATCACCATCCAAGAAACATGGAATACAATGTTCTACTATCATACTAGAATCCACATTCTCATGACTTTCATCCTTAGTTTGTGTTCATGTACAAACCTAACCACAAAAACAAAAAAACATAAACAATCTCCAAGTTGAAATACACCCTCTACCTTTGTCTCCACTCTCGCATGGCACACCCATACATGCCTGACAAACCTCATAGACCCAACCTTCCTTTATCCCCTAGACCCTCCCTATAATCAAATATACTTAGGTGGTACACTCCCTACTGTTATCACTGAAATTTCGTCTGCACATGGCGACAAGAACTCCACATCATCAAAACAACAATGAAGTCATTCATGGCACAGAATTAAGTTCACAGCATTCCAGAAGAGTCAAAAACTATACAAAATAACCATAAAGTGAAG